>JABSSZ010000593.1:0-49961 GCA_013755755.1 Fusarium sp. NRRL 25184 | reverse complement strand
GTATAATATCTAAGTCATAAGCCAGATGTGGTATTTATAGTTAAGACTTATAGCTAAGGGCTTATATTATTGTAGAGAACTTAGTTAAAGTAGTAAGAGGTTGGCGATGATCACATGCAAAACTTCCCCGCTTTTGTCCCGCTCACCAACTCCACTAATCTCATCTCCATCTTATTTCTTTGCCCTTTCCATTTTCCCTATTCGTCATTCATTCTACCCTCGCCATGGTCAACGGCGACGCCATCGCCTACAATGTCGCCGTCTTCATCAGTACTCTATCCCTACTTGAATTCGGTGCCGATAAATTCGTGGAACATACGGCCATCGTCGCCCGTCGGACGGGAATTCCAGACACAGTAATTGCCCTGCTTACTGCCGGCGCAGAATGGGAAGAGGTACATCCATAACCCACTTGTACATCCCTCTATCTTCTTAGATTAAATGGATCGTAGCTCGTTGTCGTCGTTGCTTCGCTTGCGCAGGGTCGACCATCGCTGGCAGTGGGAAATATCATCGGGTCAGCCATTTCGAATATCCTCGGCGCTTTTTCGCTCGGACTTTTGTTCCGTCCTGCGGGCTCGCACGTCGAGTTTGACAGGAGCTCTAGGATATACTCGCTCTGCTTGCTTGTTATCACCACCTTTGTCGCGCCAATCATTTACTTCTCCCAGAGGATCGTCTGGTTGGTATGTGGTTCTGTCTTGATTGCGCTCTTTGCCATCTACCTGATCTCCATAGGCTGGGCTATCAGTCGAGGAAGTCTCACCGCGCCCGAAGGCTCGGATGGTGATAGCAGCGATGATGAACGTGACAGATTGTCGATAGAGTCGACGCCATCTGTCAGGAGCCCCCTCCTGCCGAGCCGTGAGGAGCGTGAGACTGATGATAGGAACGAACGGGATCGGCGAGCCGATGGCAGCCCTGAGGTGGCCGGGATCGCAAATGTGTCGAGCCGTCGAGGGAGACGGAGCCTCGGATATCATGTCGGGTTTCTAGTCCTCGGTTTCTTAGCCATCTGCCTGTCGGGCTATGTTCTCTCTCACGCCGCCATCAACGTCACAGACGCTATTGGCATCTCCGACGTTCTGTTCGGTATCGTTATACTTGCCATAGCCACTACCCTGCCGGAAAAAATTGTTGCTGTCCTGAGCGGAAACCGGGGCCATGTAGGGATCCTTGTGGCCAATACCGTGGGGAGTAACGTCTTCCTCCTGTCGCTTTGCCTGGGTATCATTATGGTTGATACCTCTGGGAACTTTGATAGGGGTAATATCAACGTCCTTGAGCTATGTGTCCTCTGGGGCTCTACGCTCGCGATCACAATAACTGTTTGGTACGGCGAAAGGATTGACCGCTGGATCGGAGGAATTATGTTATTCGGTTACATTGCCTTTATAGTCTTGGAGTTTACATTCATTCACCATGTGGCAGATTCGCCATAGCCGACCTAGTCAAGTGGGTACAGCACACTGAGTAAGGCAGGACTATTATTCGATAAGTCAAGTCGTTGATTATCCGGATGGCTATGACTTGGGGACGATTATAGCGAGTTTACGATAGTATGCTGGTTATTTTGAAACACCACCGACTAGCCGTAAATAACACTAAGAGCTGGATGTGATGTCTCTTTCTTCTGATGTTTTAGAAAGTAATAATTCGGTTACAGATGTTTGAACCTTATAAGCTTATTATAGTAACTTAAAAGTCTAGGGAAAATAGAAACAGTAAATTATCTTTAGCAAGCATGCATATCTCCCCGTCCTCCTCGGTAGCGTATGCATTACTGTAGCAGAGGGGATTAAAGCATTATTATAGAGAAGAGTATGATAAATCAATGGAATCAAGGTACTAAGACTACTTTATAAACTTCTCCCATCGATCCACATCACATAAATACAACTCCTTGAGCTGCAAATAAACAGCCTCCAACTGGTCCAATGGCTTCTTCTGGGAATTCTCCCTACAAGCTGCAAGAACGCCTACAAACAATGACCCACGTGGCAGCAGCTTTAGCATATGGCCTGCCGCAGCAATAGACGCATCTAGATCTGCTACTTTGTCCTTATATCTCTCTTCCATCCTTTCCGTATCCAAAATCAATGGCTCTAGCGCAACTGTTCTTTTCCTAACAGCTTTCAGGCGCTTTTGTAGCATCTCGCCCCTCTGACAGAGTACTTCCTCCGTCGTCCGAGGGCCAATGTTGACACGGTTGTGTAATGAGCTTGTCAAGTCGCCCAGCACGGCCATGGCTTCCTCAGCATGCGGCCATTCTACCCTAGGGCAAGCGGGTGGATGCCACTTTTGGATAGATGTCAGTTGTTGTCTTGTGGTCTCAAGGTTCCGCTCGATGGTGTTGATCGTCTTCTGTAGACTTATCAGAATCTCGGTCTGCTTTTTCCGAACCCTGCCTAGCTCCTTTACCGCCCCCGTGGCTGTCTTGTGCATCGCAGAGCTGACCTTCTGCTTCTCTTCGAATACTCTCTTGTAGTCACTTTGGACTTGAGATAAGTCCAAAGCAAATTCTCTAGGTAAGTCAATCTTGAGACCAATTCCATAGGCGTAGCTTATGATGCCTACACTGGCAAGGTACTGCGAAGAGGTCTTGAGGATTTCCATCGGAATATAACTCAGTGATAAACAGCTATATCGCAACTGGAATTCCTTGATTCTTTGTCGCAGACTTTTGACCTTCTGGTCGGCCTCATCAATGCTGGCTTGAAGGGCCTCAGCGCGTTTGATTGTGGTAGTGTAGTCTCTCCAGGCTTTACTCTCTTCCTTTCGAAAGTCCTTTAGTTCATCGGCCTTTGCCTCCTTGATCCACCCCATTAGTTTAACCTTTCCCCAGATCGCAGTTCCACTGCTCCAGCTGATCAAGCCAGTGGAACAATAGTCTTTGCCAAATGTATTAAGAGACGTAGGCTCGCCAACCCAGTGACATCCACTATTTCCTGTGCTCTTCTCCAGCTCGAAATGACGGATTGGGGATGAGGCGTGCACGGAAAATGACAATCGGCTCCGGTTGAAGAAGTGGCTTCTTTCATACTTCTCTTGAAAACCGACTTGTACGAGGGTGGTCTTGTCTAGCTCTTCAGCTTGCGCATGTACCTTTTTCCAACTCGTCATCTCAGTGCTCGCCCTCTTATCAACGTCATGCTTAGTTGAAGTCCACTGGCTCTTTTGTGCCTCCAGATTGTCAATTTCACGCAGCCACTCTGCCTCTTGCGTTTTGAGAGTCAATTTCAGGATTTCATCCATGAGTCTCTGCGCATCTGACTTTGGATAATTGAGCTGAGTAACAAGTTGTGCCTGGTGTCTGGATATGCTACGCAATAGCCCCGAGAGTCCCCAGTTCGAAAAGTGAACGCTAATCTCATCACCCTTGTCTGGCAGGTTTTCTATAAAGTGATGAGTCGAGTTATAGGTCAAACCAAACGTCTTATTCACTGCAGCAGGGCGGTTGCGTGTTGTTTCTAAAAAGCGCTTGTCGATGTCGACCTTTGTATGTGCAAAGTGGAACGAAGCTGCAAGCTTCGAGAGTGTAAAGATCTCAAGGTACTCTTTGAATTGACTTTGTATAGAAGCACCCAAATTGTTGCCGATGTCAAGAACGAAGCAGACGGTGTGTATCTTTCCCAAGACTGATATAGCGCGTAGAATGGAGAATTTGTGTCTCTCGTCGATGATGCGGACTTGCGGACTGCTACCAACATTCATCGCTTTTTCGGCCTCCTTCAAGTTCTCCGAGTCATCCAATCCAGGCGTGTCTAAGACCCTCAGGTGCACATGATCTGAAGTATCCTCGGTCGAAGGAACGAAGTCGTACATGTCTTCAACGTCATCCTTGCCAAAGTCGACGAAACGCTCGTTACCATCTCCATCCATGAGTGCATGTCGTTGCAGGTTGATGCAGACAGCAAATTGCTTCGTGTGTTTGGTGGTTGAGTTGTTTCCAAAGCTACCGACTTTTACCCTGTCGGCCTCCTTCTCAAAGCCGCTGTAGTCGAGAATCGAGCGGATGAGGGAGCTTTTGCCGTGTTGAGTGCGCCCGACTAGCACGACAATCTTTTCTTCCTGGCCACATTTGCAAGCAGCCGGGCTCTTCCCTAATTCGACGATTTGAGCCATTTAAATGTCCTAACTAGTGGACTTTGAGTTTGTTGTGAAATACAAAAAGGGCCTTTAATAGAAGTGAATCAACAGGGCTGTCGCGGAAAAATGAACTGAATATTAGTTATGCGTTAAATGCATGTTATCAAGTGGTGCCATCTCGAAAGACATTTCAGTTGTAACACTCTGGTGCAAGTGACAAACTATGAAAGTACTCTCTCAGTGGGGTGATATTGGTGGCGCTCACTATATCTGCCACTATCGAAGTGGTAATGCATCACCTGGAACAATGTGCGTTTCAACCCAGAATGAGGCTGAAAGTGAGAATTTAGCCCAAGACGACGCCAATCACTACCCCTCATGGTAAAATAGCACTGCCGGATCCTTCGGCAGATCCATTTCGAGTGAACTGTGCGAGAGACATGTCTGAGCCCCGTGCTTGACCGCCATCACAATGCGTTCATTTCTCGGGCCAGACCTCTTGATATCCCTAGAGTGGCGCCCAGCTGAATCACCATCACGCCATGGCTGGAACAAGGTTGTTCTTGGCCTCGAGCGGGGGAAAGAGAGCGAGGCAGATTTGGTCAGAGAGAAGAGGGATAACTTGGCATTAGTATAGCTATACAGTGTAAAGGGCTTCCATAAACAACAGCCTTGATTCACAAAGCAAGCTGCGACTGCGCATCACCAGCATCTCTTCACTTGTACGGCCTCAGCACTTGTGCACAATATGACTGCCAGTCCAGATCCAATCACGGTCCTGATTATTGGACCATCGCAAAACGGCAAAACCACCTTCATCAATCGCCTCAAAAAGCTAGCTATAAACGAAGTGCCTTTTGGCAAAGAGGGTGATGGCGCCTTCAAATGCACCGCCAAGTGCCGATTCGACGATCTAGATATCCCCCTTACTGACTTTTTCCTCCGCGATAAGATCATGGGTAAGGCATACGACGTGCCGGACATTACAGATGAGGAGAAGATTCTCAAGGATGCCTGGTGGCGGAAGCAGACAGCAAACAAGTACGCTATCGAGCCATGCAGACCCAATGCTCCAACCATCAGGGTCAGATTGATCGATACACCGGGCCTCGACGACAGCGATGGGAAGGACTTTGAGAATATGAGCGATGTGCTCGGAATGCTGAACCAGCTGGCCAAGTCGCCGCAGGCATGGGAGTGCAAGATCCACGCCGTCGTGCTCGTATACAATGCCCAGTCGTCATTCTCGTACTCGTTCCAGAGCATCATCAAGGACTACCATCGCTGCATGCCCAACCTCTTTGGTGGCCTCTCTGTCATCAACACCAACTTCAGCATTGCTGCTCTAGCTGCCAAACGCCAGCATCTGCTCCGCGACAAGCTGCTTGGCTCGGGCGAGAGCGCAAGAGCAAGAGTCATACGCGCGCGCAGTGAAGACTTCAACAAGATCATTGGTGACGGTCTCTCGCCTACACACTTCTTTATCGACAACAAGCCCAAGGACCGCTTGGCCTATGACGAACTGCTGTCGCGAAACGCCATATTCGATATCCTTAGCTTTTGGGCTACAGCCAAGTCAATGCCCATCAGCCAGATGCGCCTCTTCAAAACGCCTGCCATGCAGGCCATCGATAAGCGAATCCAGATATACCTTCAAGAGGCATCCGATAAATGGAAGGCCCAACTCAAGAGCGCACGACGCAGCGTCAGTGACCGCGATGCCTATCGCAGCACGTTGATTCAACGTAAGGAAGAGCTCGAGAACCATATCGCGAGGCTGCAAGGCGACATAGAGCTCTACGATAACGATACGGAATTCGCTATAAGAACATACACGACGCAGGATGACCCTGGCGTGCTCGAACTGTTCGGGCGCTGGGTGATCCGAAGCCGAGTCCGTAACACAATGCATATCAAGGAAGATGAATACCCTGAATTCGAAGTGCGGGCCGATAACTCATCTCGGGCGACTTGGGTCTCCAGAACCTATAATCCCAGCACGCGTACTTGGATCGGCGAGTACGAAGGCGAGCCAGGCAAGGCACCCAACCTGGTAGCTCGTAGCTCCACGACGAACCGCATTAAGTATCGTCAGCGCATCATGGAGCTTAGAACGCAGCTGCGGCGAGAACAGGCATCTCTGGCAGAGAACCAGTCGCACTGGGACCAGCGTTTTGGCAATGTAGACAGCACATCGTCCGAAAACTCGGAACTGGACAAGCTGGTCAAGCAGATTGAAGCGGCGAACGATCTGTCTGCGATGCTCGAACAATCTACGCCGCCGGTGGATAAGGCGTATACTGAAGCTTCGAGGAAGCGCTATGGCAAGGCGCCGCGGGATATTGGGCTCCAGGAGCTGTATGATCTGGTGAGCGAGGCCAAACCTGATCTTCTAAAGCCTTTGCAGAGGTTATGTCTGTAGTACACTCATAGTTTATCTGATGCTGAAAGGTGTTTTTATGTGTCATCACTCATTTCACTCCCTTGACATCAATCATCAAGAACAACCGGGTTTGACATTAATTGACACGAACTTCAAAGAATATTTAACTAGAATACCTGAAGAGACTCATACTCAAGGACCAACGAGCAGTTCCGACGTCTTGGGATCATAAACCTCGACAAAGTCGGCAATGTCCGAGTTAGAAGGCTTGCGGTGACTGACATAAAACTGTCGCAGCAATGGCCACAAAGCCGCCTCGAACGTGTCCTTCTTGATCCTCTCAATCGTAGCTGTACATCTATCTAGATGCTCGGCGAGCATTTCCGTCTCGGCATCCTTGTCATCAAGAGGACCCAACCCTTGCAGCGACGCCTCATGGAAAGCAATTGTTTCTTTCCCGTGAGATAGTCGCGCTTTTATTGTCTGAATCTCACCTTGGTGCTTCCGCTGCATTGTCGTATAAAATGTCGCTGACCCTTCCATGCTGCGAAAGATGCCTGACTTGAGCGTCGCTCGCCATGTTGTACCACGTCTGTCCTCGTCCAGCCACTTGCATCCACTGCCCGTGGACTTCTGCACCTTGGTGATACTGCAATCACTGTCGAAGCTCACATCACGCTTATCTAGCCATAGCATGCCCTCCCAGAGAAGTTCCTTCATGCCGTAGTCTTCGGCCACCGTCTTTGTGCCCAGCACAACCTCGGTGTCCCGGTCGAGCTCGTCGAGCCTTTCATGACACTCGCCCTGCTGCGCTTGAAGTCGCGCAATCTCGCGACGAGTCCGCAGGATCGCGCTCTTGGACTTGTCTGCCGCAGCGATCCCATCATCTAGTCTCTTTTGCAGGCGTGATTGCAGTCGCTGTAAGGCCAGAAGCATATGAGCATCGACATTGACCATGTTTGGTGCCTTGAGCAACTTAAGGTTTGACGTGTCGAGGCGCAGTTGCGTCGATAGAAGCTTGAGCAGTTTGTAGCAGCCATTGAGTGATTCCGACACCGCAAACGGGTTGGTGTTATCTGGGTCGTTGTCCATGAAGACATGAGCGAGGCTCATCTTGCCCTTGGTAGCCTTCTGAAAAGCCTCGCGGCGCTGTTTGGCCAAGTCAATCTTTTCTAAAAGGGCCCGTTCAACGCGGTCAATGGTATAGCCAGTATGAACAACAATTAATCCGTTGCTAATCATGGGCATGCAGCGCTGTATGTATTCATAAAAGCGCGTGAATGATGTCCCAAAAGGCTTGTTCATTGATCGTACGTAAATTACCGCGTTGAGATGGGACAGCTCACTGACTTTGGAAATGATCTCAGCCATGATTTCCATGTCATTACCGTCCGAGTCATCCAGACCGGGCGTGTCAATAAGATCAAATTTGAAGACTTTACCATGCTCATCAGGCTTGTTGGCCACGACGATAGCATCTTCATCGGTGAAGTCGACGAGTTCTGAATAGCTTGTCTTCTTGAGCGGCTGACCTGAGTACGAGTCTTCCAGATAGAAACTGCAAAGTTGGGTAGATAATGGATACCTTCCCACTTCCTTGGTACATGAAAGATTTCCTACGCCAGTTAATGATATACTCTACCCAGTCACGAATAAATATGCACCAACCATAGCCGATCTCGACATCGGGATTCTTGTTGCCTGCATATACGCCAAGTTGGCGAATGAGGGTGCTCTTTCCATTTGCGGTTTCGCCCAAAATGAGCACATTGGAGGGCAATTCAGCCGCCTTTACCTTATGATTCGCATATTTCTCATCAACTGGAGCCGGGACTGGGCCTGTCTTGTCCGACGAGCTGGAGGCTTGGGTACCGGACTTGCCCATCGTCAATGGAACTCTCATATATGAATAAGCAAGCAATGATCTTGTGGTAAAAAGTCCAAAGAAGATGAGGAGAGTACTTTTATCATGCCTTATGGATATCGGTTCTGTAGGCCACTGTGTATTTATCTCAATGTACTGTTCCTAAAACCCAAACAGCCTTCACGAGGGTAACTTGTCCCAATGGTGTAGTCCTAGACTGGTATGCATGAATCGGCCTTGGCTGGCATGTGGCTTTGAATCAAGACTGGTTTGGATGCGCAGTGGCTGGGACGATACGAGCGTGGCTATATGCCTTTTCGATTCATTGGTTCGTCAAAAGAGGGGAATCTCAGAACACGAAACGCCCGTGCATGAAAATGGGGGGCTAAGTTGCCTTGTTGTGATGTGAGCATTTTCAAGTACGGGCGTTTTGTGTTCTGAGATCGCCCGTGCATGAAAATGGGGTACAAGTTGCAGAAGTACTGATAAACACCAACAGGGATAAGGACATGGTGTGATTTTGGACCAGGCAGACACAAAACTATTGAACGCCTTGTAACAGGTACAATTTTGAGAGTTTATCAAAAGGTACGACAAGTGTCAGACTTCGCTTAGCCATTTATTAATATTTTACTCACTCTACTTAATTTTCTTATCATTCCCTGAGAACTAAGCTTATCCTTTCATTCAGTCTGTCAGCGATGGCAAACATAAATACAGTGAACGACAGCACGAGAATCCAACGGCTATTTCCGCATTTTTACAAGAGTATTATTCCGGATGGACTAGAATCAATGCGTGACAGTCTTCATGGTGCACTCGGCTCACTAGAACGATCAATCCAGCGAGAATTTGTCGACGTGACGAACGAAAAGCCCTTGGATGACATGGAGGAGATTCGAACGGAGAGTTTGCATCATAGTCTCGATGCAAAAGATAGTAAAAAGACAAAGAAAAACAAAAAGAAAAAGACAAAGGGACTTGGTGGTCTCCACGCAAAAGCAATGTCCGCAGCCGAAAACGACAAGCTGCAGAAATTCAAAAGACTGCAGAAGCTTGAAAACTCACTACGGATTTGCCATGAAGACGGTACTTTGCTTCGAACTCTCAACGCGGAACTTTCTCCAGGATCAAACCTGCCAACTTTGCAGGATGCCACGATACATGCTATTCTCTCACAGAGCCTTTCCGGCTTTGCTGACAGTGTACCTCTCAAATCCGTCTCAAATCTAATTCCACCAGAGTTTATATCAGATATAAACCATATAGTAGAAGTCACAGAAACCTGGATCCAGACAAGTGAGTCGGCATTATCGTTTCTTGCAGACTGTAAGAAAGAAACACAGAAGTATATTACCGGATCAAATGAAATGATACCCTCTATCGACAAGAGCATTCGCGCCATATGCGATCGGGCAGCAGGAAGTTTGCATGTTGTTGTGTCAGCCGCGTCACTAAGGTCGACGGAAAGTCGCCAGTTCGCTGAGTCAGTTAAAGCTGAGATGTCGGATCTCAACAACGCATGGGCGAGAGAATTGAGTGGATTGAAGTCAGAAGTTAGTGATTTGGATGATACACTCGTAATTCCGGATTCAACTGCGAAGCCTTTGGAACACGACACGGAAATTTTGGAGAATCACTTTGCGGCCGCTGTTATGACGAAGGAGGTGCTAGAGAGACATGAGAAACCGATAGGTGTTTTAGCAGCTATTACAACTAGGGAAAATGCGTTGAAGGCGCTTGAGGATATATACCAGGGTCAATTACTGAAAAGGTCTAAAGAATATATATAGCAGATTTCTTATAGAAGTTCATCAAGTACATAATTTTCTTATTTTTACTTTATTTAGATTTAATTGTATGTAAAGCCAAGAGCAGCCAAATGCGCTATGCCATCAGATTTGCAAGGTATAATAGTTATTCTTTGCACATCACGAATAAGGCTTCCAGAGTACTGAGGATAATCGCCAACCCTATCATTTAGTTTCCAATACGCCACTGGCCTGCAGAAAGAAGCCAGAAATAGGACAAGATTAAAACTTGCTTGTTGGTTCAAGTCATGGACGAGACGGATGCTGAAAGGTAAAACCTTATTCTACTAACTTGAGTTTTTACATTCCCCGGTAAGATAACAACATACAACACTTAATCCGCGCATTTATAACTATAAAGGATAAATATAATTAAGCGCATAGGAAAATAATAAGATATATAAATAAGCAATAGATATAGTTATAGCCTATTTCTAAATTCCCCCAGTCTAATACTTTTCTTTCATATAAGGTTTATATTATTAGAAGCTATGCAGCCTGCCCTGCTAGCCAAATAGGGAGATCGAGTCAGCTGAGATCAGCACATGCGCAAAATCCTTTATTCCCGTTTCCATCCCATTGTTTTCATCACATTCGCTTTAGCAATATAAGTGGTCATGTCGGTCTCAGAAGTCATGGGATGGAAATTGATCAAACACCAGGACAAGGATTCCCCGCAGTGCATGACCATTTCTAGGCGTCGATCTTTAACGGGCCGAATAGAAAATGGGCATGAATGAGGTCCCGAGACCTTTAACGAAGCACGGAGAATAATAGTATAACTATTTCTCTGGGCAAGGTCGGGATCTTGTCTGGCTTTACCAGGCACTTTATTGCTTTATCAAAACCATGAGGCGTCTTATATCTCTGTTCATCTGTTTCTCTACAGCGATAGCAGCCACTGTCGACGACTGCCCCGGTTATGCAGTGAAGAATGTGAAGAATACTACATCGGGACTTACCGCCGATCTGAAGCTGTCTGGAGAAGCATGTGATGTTTATGGAAAGGATATTCATGATTTAGAGCTCATCGTTGAATACCAATCTGGTGAGAACTCAGGAACGCGAGCGATAAGTCCGGCTCACTGACGTAATAGATCATCGTCTCCACGTTTTGATCCAGGATGCCGATGAAATAGTCTACCAGATCCCGGAGTCTATCATTCCTCGGCCGTCGCACGAAAAGGTCGCCGCTGCAAAATCCGACCTGGTGTTTACTTTGGAGGAGAATCCGTTTTCTTTTACTGTGTCTCGGCGTGATTCGAAAGAGGTTTTGTTCGATACAAGCAGCGCAAAATTGATCTTTGAATCACAATATCTGCGCTTGCGCACCAGTCTACCATCGGAGCCCAACATCTACGGCTTCGGAGAGCATTCGGATTCCTTCCGTGTGCCTACAGATGCTCCGTACCAGAGAACGCTGTGGAACAGAGAGGCTCCTTTCATCCCCAGGAACACGAATCTTTACGGAAGTCATCCCTTCTATCTCGAGCACCGAGAATCTGGAAGCCATGGTGTCTTGTTGCTGAACGCGAATGGAATGGATGTCAACTTCAATAATTCTACTAATGGTCAAAGGTATCTAGAGTACAACACCATTGGCGGAGTACTTGACTTCTATTTCTTTCCAGGCCCGACGCCAACGGATGTTAGTCAACAACAAGCCGAAGCTTTGGGCCTAGCGTCCATGATACCCTACTGGTCTCTCGGATACCATCA
Organism: Fusarium sp. NRRL 25184; assembly: GCA_013755755.1. Taxonomy (NCBI): domain Eukaryota; kingdom Fungi; phylum Ascomycota; class Sordariomycetes; order Hypocreales; family Nectriaceae; genus Fusarium; species Fusarium sp. NRRL 25184. The sequence continues at coordinate 38,095 of JABSSZ010000593.1, read as the reverse complement.
AGCCAAGTACGGCTATTGGGATGTCAACTACTTAGCTGAGGTTGTTGGTAACTATTCCACGGCTGGCATCCCACTTGAAGTACTCTGGGGTGACATCGACTACATGGACCACCGCAAAGTCTTCACAACAGACTCGGAACGCTTTCCGATACCCAAGATGCGAGAACTTGTTGATACTCTGCATAAGAGACAGCAACGATGGGTCATGATGCTTGATCCAGGAATCAATACTAATCCCGAGTATGAAGCATTTCAGCGAGGCAATGAGGCCAATGCATTCCTTAAAGCTGCTGACGGAAGTAACTACCGTGGTGTTCAGTGGGCAGGGGAAGTTGTATGGCCAGACTACCAATCCCAAGAAGGTCATGATTGGTGGGGTAGTGAGATCGGGCAGTTCTTTAATCCCGAGACTGGTCTTGACATTGATGGTGTTTGGAATGATATGAACGAAGTATCCAACTTCTGTCCCGACATTGACTGCGATCCAGCGAAACATGCAGCGGATACAAACACGCCCCCAGAACCTGAGCATCCCCCTCGGCCCAACACTGGTCGACCAATTCCTGGTTTTCCAGCCGACTTCCAACCGAATGGTACCATGGTCAAGCGACAAGCGACTGGAGGAAAGAAAGGCCTTCCTGATAGAAACTGGTTTCAGCCCCCATACGCAATCAACAACAGTCTTGGAAATATTAGTCATAACACGCTTTGGACAAACATCACCAACCATGACGGTACTCGGCAATATGACACTCACAACATGTATGGACTGAATATGGTAAAGGCAACTTATGATGGAATGATTAAACGAAGGCCTGGAAAGCGACCTTTCATCCTGACTAGATCAACGTTCCTTCACTCCAGCGCATGGGCGGCTCACTGGTTCGGCGACAACAACTCAACATGGTCAGACTACCGCGTCTCGATCAGGCAAATGCTGGGGTTCTCAGCTATGCACAATTATCCAATGGTTGGATCCGATATCTGCGGCTTTAATGGCGTCGCCGAGGAGAACATGTGTCAACGCTGGGTCATGCTCGGTGCGTTCATGCCCTTCTACCGCAACCACGCGGATATCAGTGCGCCATTTCAAGAACTGTACCTTTGGGAGTCTGTGACCAAGGTAGCCAAGAAGGCTATTGATGCAAGGTACCGTCTTTTAGACTATATCTACACTGCACTGCATCACGCCAGCGATACTGGAAAGCCGAGTGTGAACCCGTTGTTTTTCTTGTACCCATCCGACAGCAATACCTTTGGTATCGATCAGCAGTTCTTTATTGGTGATGCGTTGCTAGTATCGCCTGTGGTCCAAGATGATGCAACGTCAGTTACCTTCTATCTTCCAGACGATAAATTCTACGACTTTTGGACGTATGAACAAGTCCAAGGTAAAGGGAGCAATGTTACCTTGACAGACGTGGGCTTCGATCAAATTCCTGTTCATATCCGCGGCGGGTCTGTTGTCCCACTTCGAAGTAAGTCGACAAATACGACAACTGAACTTCGCAAGGTTGATTTCACGCTTGTCGTTGCGCTGGATAAAGAGGGCAGAGCGGATGGATCTCTGGTTCTGGATGACGGTGAGAGTTTGGAAGGGAAGAGGTCTGATATCAAGTTTGCGTGGAGAGATAATACTCTCCAGGTGAATGGCACGTTTGACTATGACACGAACTTGAAGGTTGAGAAGATTGTTGTTCTGTCTGAGATGAGCAGCAAGACGGTTTCGGGAGCGTGGGGTCTCGATGGTTCGTTTATAGTGCATTTAAACAATTAAAGAGCCTCTTATTCTTCAAGGCTTAAGATGTCTATAGGCAGATAGTAAGGACCTTCTGTTTTTTAACCTCGGCGAGATGCTAAAGTAAAAGAGATATAAAATTGCATGCTGCATTCAAGTCTGTGTTAAGGTTTATATACTATAGTGAATTCTTGTCTCGTTGCGACAGGACAGGATCTGAGGTAGCAAAACTCAACCATTTAGCAACCAAGCCTGCAATTGTGTCTGACCTCTAACCACCACAACGTCAATCTCGGAATGGTGAGCCACAATCTGAACATGCACTATCACAGCAACGTCCGGTATGGATGTCAGCCAGTTGAGATACCAACTCCTTATCTCGCGCTGAAACGAGCTGAGCCCAGTATTCTTAATACCATATTAGCGTAAAATCGTCAACAACTATCAGAGCCCACTTTATAAACTACATTTGGAGGCCAGAACTTCAACAAATCAGCATCTGTGTGACGCACCTGTCCGGTATGGTGTAGTGGCTAACATTTCGCGCTCTCATAACCTGAGAGATCAGTACCGCGGAGCCCAGGGTTCGATTCCCTGTACCGGAGAATTACTTCCTTTTTTACAATTTACTAAGTCAACCTTTTGCCATGATCTCAAACAGTGGTTACCATTTATCCTGTTATATAAACAAGCTATACTAAGAATGGTTTACTAGCTCTTAGGCGAGCTGGCCCTTTAACTAAATGATTAGTGCTCTATATGAGCACTAACTGCTTTTCCTTCAACCCCTTCCTTGATATCTAATTCCGAAACTGACAAAATTTCCGGCAATGTTTTAATTTCTCTGCCCATTTATCCGTTTTGCATTTCAATTTCACAACCTGCTGGAATGCCTCTAGTGTGTACTGCTCAAAGTCCTCCGGCGCAAGACTTTGTAAAAGAATAAGTAGTATTCTTCTGCTCTTGGGCTTCTGTGAAGGAACTGGTTTCTCCGCACAGTTAAAGAATGCTTGTGCCCTTTAAGGTGCGCTGGGTCTCGCCACACAAGAGAAAGATCAAGTTGGCTTAGTAGGCGGGAATTACCATACCAAATAGCATTAATGGTACTAGTAGGGTATGATTCAGGCTGAATGGCAGGTTGGAAAGGAAAAGGCTGCAAAAGCCTGTTTTTAATCTCGTTCTTGCCATCAAATAGGGACTGGCCTTGGTGATAAAATATGTTGCAATAGCAATCAAACCTAAGAAACCCCTCGATGTACCTAAACTTGGCAATGTAGGGTTCGTTTTGTGTTCTCAAACTGTTTCTCCATCTTCTGTGTTCTTGATATATCTCGAAGACGTGGCAAAGCTCTGGAAGCAGCTTCAAAGCTTTCTCGATAAGCGCGATGTTCAAGAAGCCTGCCAATGGTGGCCTGGTGAACTCGAACAGTAGAACGGAGTTCATGACGGGTTCAAGCTTTTTCTCCACTTCTGACGCCGTCAGTTGTTGACATTGCGAGCGGAGAAGGCGGAGATTCGTGGTAAATGCAACAAGAGGTAGAATAGACTCATCGCCGTGGGTGTGAAGCAAGTCTTGTAGATAGTGTCCTAAAAGGTAGTGGCGGTGATTCTGGAAGATTTTTAACAGCGTGGGCGAGGCTGATATCAGACGCCGCATATCTTGGAAGGAACTTCTATCAAGTATTTTAATGTTCAGCTCAGGTGGTAGGAGTGCAAAGATGTCTGTGCCCCCTTGATCTGGGGGATTCTGTAGTGAAGACATGATTTGTTGATAAAGAGGATGGAATGTCAGTCGGTGAAACAGACGATCTCTGGTGTTGTTTAAATATGTTTACTGGAGTATGGCTCAAAGTTCTCCAGACAAGGGGTTGACTCATCTCCACATCGATGACTGCATAGCTCTCAGGGGGCGCTATAGAGTTTGGTCTCCCCACACGTTATTGCTGCAATGCGAATGCAGGAAACTCTAAACAATGAGTGGATTCTACCACTGGCTCTTGGCTTGGGACCATTCTCCGCTTTTCGAACATCTTATCCAGTCAAAAGTAAGATATTGGGCACCAGTGAGGGCAAAGAGCATGTTGCCCATTTGTGTTGAGGGTGTTCTTTACCTTTGTGTGTTGGGGCAGAACCCTCTTTTGACCACATAACCTTATCACAGTCGAATGTCTTATCGATCCGTTGAAGTTGGTGACTCCTGGTGCATGATCTACTCGGCCTGTCTTGATGTTCGGAGCAATTACCTTTCGCGAAGTGGTTTTAAGTCACTTCTCTCTGTATGTGGTTCTCTAGCCTTTCCATGCTGAAAATCTTTTATCTTCCGCTTGTTGTTTACTATTATTGCAACAATTACAGTTGTCGGAATTCGCATGTACCTATAATTTGTCTACATATTCGACCCCTGAAAGGTGTTTCATAATGTCGGTATGATTGGTCAGACGTGTCAAAGTGTTGCTGAAATGACCTTCTTTATTTTGTATAGCTCTGTGATACTCGTTCTCTCGCCAGATACTTTCCAGCTCTGCTCACCTGTCGACCATGCCGGTGTCAAAGTTCAAGGGCATTCGGATCTCCCAACCTAAGTATCCCAGCCAAACAGCATGTCCCCAAATCACCTTATATAGAGAAACCATTATGATATCCTACCAAGCACCACCATGCCGCTCTTGCTCTTGGTTTCTCTTGAGATGGAAATATCGTGAAACAGTGAAGATTTGACCCCCGTTCCTCGCTTCTCCACAAGCCTCTGGCTTCGATACTGTAAGCTCCTCGAACTCCTCCACCATGGCTTTCAGAAGCGCTTCAGGTGCGAGCTGTTCGAAGAAAGCAAGTTTGGGATAGCCCTGCATGCAAAGATGATCCAAAAAGTAATCATCCTGTTTCGCAGTACGGTACCGAAAGTTGCGCATCATCATAACGTCCTTATCACACGATTCCTCTGAGGAGTCCTCTGACGAGTCCTCTGAAGAGGGAGTCTCTCGAGTGTGACGCCCAGCCAAAATGTGCGTCTCCAAGAACATTTCGACATAATTGTAAAAGATCTTCTGTAGGATTGTATGGGGATAAATTTTTAAAATATCGTCATCAAAATTAGGAAGTCTAGGAAACGAGTTGAAAAAGGCACCTTGAATTCCCTCCCGTTTCTGGAGTAGGTATCGATGGTCGTGATAGAATAAATTTCGGTAGCAATCGAACCTTAGGAATCCCTCGCTGAACGTTGTCCTTATGTCCCTTGGGGCTATGTCTGGCCAAAGCGAGCCCGGGCTCCGATGGTGAGATGGGACCTGATCATTCGCCAAGGGGCCCATTATGAAAGCATCGGTTATCTCAGGCAGGAGTTCTTGGGCGGCATTAAGCATGTTAAGGCTAATGTCGCCCATTTCATCTTTGCTTTTAGAGTTTAACCGCAAGATGGACTCCAAGACAGGCTCGACCTGCTTTTCTAGCTCTAAGATGGTGTCGCCATCGTGCTTAGAATGCAATTCGCGAAGATGCATAGCCGTTGCTGCTAGGCAGAATGACGATATGTCGTTATAGCTTGAGAGGAGCTCATGAAAGCATGACCTGAGAATATACCGGCGATTACTCTCAAACGTTTTCAACAGGATCGGCGAAGAGGCGATGGCAGATTGCATATCGTGGATGGAAAGGCATTGTAATACCTGAATATTGATCTCCGGATGAAGTATAGTGAAAGGATCTGACCATAGTCGATGGCCTGAAACCTGTGAGGGAGACATATTGCGACATCGGTCGATCGCGTTGTTAGTTTGTGTGTCGGGCACGGGCACAATGTGCTTGGAGGTTGGTGGGGAAGAGAAAATATCGTCAGAGAAAGTAAGGCATTCTTGTTATACTTGTACTAAAGGACCTATGATTACGTGGCAGAATTTCTTTAAAGTCTAAATGTCGATCAAATGTTAAACCATTGGCCAGTACTAAAATCTTAAATTTATACCGACACCTGGGTTTTACATGCTGAAATAAGCTCTGAGCCAAAGAGACCTTGTCTTTTGTTTAGTAAGCTTTCGTTCAAAATCGGGGTCATTCTTTTAAGTTATTTCTCAAAACTTTAACATGCTTTTATATCTTAACTTGGAATAAATAGTGCCAGATTACTATTAGTGGCCAACCTTGGTCTTGATATTGGCTGGGACCTCGTCTTTGACTCGCTCTTCTCAGCAGTGAGAATTAGCAGAAAAATTAATGTCAATCCTTAGTCGCATACTTGTAAATAGGACATGCCCCGGCCTATTGCGGTAGAACGGAAATCAGTATTAGTACACAGGCGATAGTAACCGCGAACATCGAAGAAAGGGAACCAGTGGGTCTATCAAGCCTTTTTATTCATCGCCGTAATTAATGAAATAATAAAACACTTAAGTCTGGTGATGAGTGGTTTCGGCGACGGCTGAGGACTGAGCTTTGGGAGAAATGCTCTTGGCGCTTTCCCTATGGTTTGAAGATCAGGAATTACTAAAAGCGAAATCATTGGACAATCGCTATCAGAGGAGTCCCGACAGTCTGGTAACCGCTAAAATAGTCATGCCAATTAAGAGCAGTATTACTATGGGGCTATGTCCAAATCGATAACTAGTGTGAACTCGTGGATTTAGCCAGCCCTGTTCAGGTTGCGCCATTAAATCACGCAATTGATTTGCCTCGATGTTCCAAGGCGATCTCTGTCTATTCCTACAGAGAGTACTTTCGGTATTACAGTAATGTAGTAAAAGCCAAAGGCCTCAGGATGTAACACAGTGATCCTATGGTATAAACGCAATGTGCAGTTGTCCAACAAACTGTCTGGAGACACAGACAGGTCCGAGAAATAAAAACTTGTCGGGCGAAAGGATCGTGCTACAGGGATGCTCAATGGTCGTCAGCCAGTAGCTCGTAGGGATTACAGCGACAAAGGTTGCAAGGTCGAAACCGTTGAAGATACACCTGAGTGGGTACCGAGGCTCGCATGCTTCAACATCATACAATGATCGCCAGTTCTTCTCGCCGAATGCAGGTGCTCGCACTCTTTCAAGCCCCCAGAAAATTGAGTTTGGTGGCGGCGTTATAACACTAGATCCTTGCAACGTAGAGTTGTGACGACCAATGAATGGTCAACTAGTACCCTGTAGACACGCCGGAACCGCCATCCGTCTTGACCCTTGTCGACACCCTCAAGTTTAGGCAACGGTCTCATCACATGAGCAACTTACAATGTGTGCCATGCAGGTAAGCACACCAGTTATACTGATGTAAGCATTTTCCTAAGCCAGAGATTTAAAAATGGAAAATGATATAAGAGGTAATGTGCTTGGATAGGTCTGAGAGCGGACACTACCTTCGTGCCGTCACTAGTTGCTATAATATCTATAAATAAGCGGCACCTGTGTCTTCATCGATATGCTGTGGATTTGCTGGGTGGTCTACCAGGGAATCCGGTTGGCTACTTTTGTGAGGTGGTGGTAGAAACCAGCCACACCAAAATCCTAGTAAGCAGGGATATATACATAGAGCCAACATAAAGAACCAGCATAACCTCCCATTTGCTCAATTACCCCTCTTCGTCATTTTGCTCCCCCAGCCTTTTAGAAGATATAGAAACAATTCAACATGAGCACAGTTGTTGATGCTGCGAATGCTAAGAAAGAGGCTCTCCGTGCACAGATTACGCAATGGAGCAATGAGATCAGTGCTATCAAGAGCCCCGAGGAGGAGTATAAGGAAAAGTGTCAGGTGTCGCGAGGTCGCTTTTACGATGAATTCCGCCGACTATTGAAGCATCCACCTGATCCGAACGAAATTGAACCTCAATCGGAGGCGATGTTGCAACATGGCGGTGACCTTAGAGAGTTAGAGATCCAGTTCCGACAGTCGATGGCTTCTAAGGAACGGGAGTTTGAAGAACGACTGGAATCAGCACATCAGAGGCTTGCTTGCGGCCTGTTCTAGGCCTTGGGTGATACACTATGGGATCATGGGGTTTCAATAATACTAAATGAGTGTCTGCGTCCAAAAAAACCAGCAGTCGAGGCTGGTGGTGCAGAGGACGGAGCCAGTGCGGTGCTCGACACCCGAAACAACCCAGACACTGATCCCGACACGACAATCGAAACACCAAGAGATTTAGAAGTGGTCCAAAGCCAAAGTTCACACACAATTGCAGGCAGCTCCGATCACCAGGACCAGACTTCGGCACAGACCCCATCTGTCACAGAAGTCGGAGCCTCGGTCCCAGGTGACGCCCTGGATCAACACCAGTCTGCAGTTCGCTCGGCTCCTCCGATCCAAGAACGAGAGGCAATACCACAGTCAAACCTAGTCACAGAAGGACAAGGCGCTACTAGCCTAGTAACGGCTCAAGCCCCAACCACAGAGGCGAGCAGATGGCCAGACAATGCCGACTCACAGACAAAGTCAAGCTCAATACCGATGCCAGTTTTAGAGACAACCATGGATCAAAACGGAGAAACAGTACGCGGGGACATGTGGCAGACTTCTCAGACACCAAATCAATCGGTATCTTCCGCTGAAAGGGCAGAGATTCAGAACAATACATCGGCTGGTCAACAACCAACGGACTCTCTGGTAGTCCATCTTCGCCCTCCTTTGAAGAGGCTCCAAGCAGAAGCCTCCGATCAAAAACAGAAACGACAAAAACTACCCGTCAAATCCTCTGATATCCCCGAAGACCGAGTGATCGCTTTTGATCAAGTCTTCCAGGATGGAAACGCCCAAACCAAGTACATCATCGTTCAGCATCCTCCAGAGTTTGGAGATTGGTACATCCTAGAATGCAAGGAACACAACAAACATTTCCACAAGGATCCAATCAGAGGGGCTTCTCGGCACCTCATGGGTCAGGAGCACGGGCTAAACGGAGAGCACTCCTTTGCAGTCAAGATACTTGGAACCCGTGTTCTCCACTGCGATGAGAAACTGGCTGCGAAGAACAACAGAGTGACAAGGCAGTGGTTTCCCCAGGCTGTGAGAGCCACGTCTCAGTGCGTAAATCCAAGGGACCGGGGCGTACCGTCAAAAGAAGATCTAGCACAGGAATTTGAAATCATCCCTGTTGGGGAGATATACGCTACCAAGTTCCCAAAACAGAGCCATATCTACCCAATTCTTATTCCCCCATGGACAGCGTTTGACCATTTTCCGTGGATGAAGCAGCTACTGAAAGACACCCCTTCATGCTACCTCTTTGACAAAACAGTCGATCCATATCCTCGAGGCTGGGCTACGGGCTATGAGGACGGCGGTCGCAGGTTCAAAGATAGGGTTTATCCTGTTGTATACGTTCACAGGTAGAATTTTCCAAACGGCTGTGATATTGGTTGGGTTCCTCTGACAAGCTTTAAAGTATACGATCCTAAGCATACCGGGGTTGTTTGCTCCAAGATTGTGGACCGATATCTCCAGAACAAAGACCCCCGATTGGCAGCCAACTATCATTACTCGACAGACAATAGTATCGTCACACCAGATGGTAATGGCGGCGACGATTCACACATGGGAGACTACACGGAACATGGAAACGGCGAGTTGTCTAGTGATGCTTCCCGAGATGAGGGCAATTTCCTTTTGAAGGTTAGGGTTTGCGACAAAGACTGTCCATGCAGAGTCAATTCAGACAACATAAAGCATGAGCAAGTCGGGCAGAGTACACAGCTGCAAGTCGAAAACTGGAATGTCGACCCGCGAACTTTATACAACTCCGCTTCGCAAAGGGATGGTGCTGACGTGCCCCATTCTCAACTTCACACCCAAGTGGCTCCTGGTCCGACGGCAAGGATAGAGTATCCCTTCGTAAGCGGCGGAATGGAAGACGTGGGAAACTCAGTGTCTGGAACAATAAGCCACGCAGCTACTTCGGCATCCAGACAGCCGATTGTCAGCGTCGTGGAGCTGGGAGAGATACATGCCGAGAGTACCAATCGTGACAGGCCAGCGCCACAAAGCTTAAATGCACACAGCCTTAACTCACTGGGACCGCCTCAGGACAAGGATGAAGAAGCAGTTGCAGCTGAAACTCGGGCAGCGATGCTTGCATTGGGGCCGGATATTGGTAGCCAAGTCCGTTGGTGCGACGAAGTTCAACAAGAAGCCTGAAGCTCTTCAAGTTCTGCTGACAGGATCGTGACGCGGGCTACTTGGATGACTACTGGCCATAAGGTAGACTTTTAAGCAGCTGATACAGGTGAAGACGGTGTGGTCTTTGCTCCTATACGCTATTGACGTGATTTCACATCGAATATTGAGTGGGTTTTAGTTCTTCGAAAATGACGCTTTCAAGTCGTCTCTGACTACTATGACGTCTTTCTAAGCAATTCATTAGAGCATCAGAAGGGCAGTATTTACCCATTATTATTATGAGACGGGTAAAATAAGTCGGTTCACAAACTGGGCAATCCGCTCCCACATCGCCACAGGGTTCGAATACATAACAAAATGACCACTGTGTGGTATCTCAGCCAGTTCCACGCCAGCCTTCACCAATCTCGGCAGGTATGACAAAGAAGCATATTGCTCTCCAAACATATACATTCTTGGAAAGTGGAAGTTCTCAAAGGCCTCCAAGAGTCTCCCGTTATCCGTGCAGTCCACCATTGACTCAAACGTAGGCCGAACCACAGCAGCTTGCACCTTTGAACGAAAAGAAGCTGCATATATCCCGTTGCTATAAAACGGCGACTGGCGTGTTCGCTCGATGAACTCATCCACAAATATTTGCGGGTCATCTGATGGGTAGTGGAGGACCTGTCGACTCAGGAAACAGTCTTCCGGAGCGAGATTTCCTTTGATGTTGATAAAGCTCAATACCGAAAATGGCTGCCGTTGAGCTAGAAGATTGGACACCAGACCGCCCATTGAGTGTCCCACAAGGTGATATTGGGTGATGTTGAATTGCTCAAGCACTTGTTCCGCAAGTGAGACAAGTAAGGGCATCGAGAGCCGAGATAGATCAGACATTGTTGACTCTCCGCTGCCAGGCGAATCGTAGGCTAAGAAGGGCCGACCAGCGAATAAGGGATTGAGGGCAATGTCAACATAGTCTTCTTTGGTACCTCCGAAGCCATGTAAGAAGAAAATTGGAGCTAAAGGTCCGCCTCGATAAATGGTAGATATGTTGAAAGAGATATCGTCAATGCGAAGCTCTACTGTTTGCCGAATCAACTGCTGAGGCTCGCTTGCTTTTGTCATCTTTAGTCGAAATGTATTGGAGTCATTGATGATGTCGAATCCAGAATTCTGCGTAATGCTATAGTGCTGGATAAATATCCAACCCTTATATTCTTAACACTAACACAGCCGCAAGGTATGAAGGCCCACCATCCCACTTCGGCAAGAAAGATTTTGACCGTATTTCGGCGCCACCTGAAACAGCCCGTCCACCGATTATCCCGCTTAAAACCGAAAACCTAATTCCATTTGATGAATAAGCACCCGATCACGCCATTGTCGATTTGCAACGAGTCCCTGATCCAATCGATCCGTACGCGACGACCGATCTGTTACGGGCCAAATTGTGGCTTGCGGGCCTGCCAATTCAGGTCATTCCACAATGTCGAAGTACCAGGCTAGTTGGGCTATTTTTGCAGGGCTAACCGTATGCTGATTAATTCCTCGATTATGGTATAAGCACGAGCATATTTCGGCAGCTTCTCAAAATGACGAATATAATTACAAGTGCTAGATAAGATTTCTATAAGATTTAATGCGATGAGCGTGCAGTCTTTAGTTCTGCTAAATACCAATTCTGGATAGCCCGCACATCATAGCCTAGAGCCACTGTATCGAAAATCTCCAGATGCTTCCTAGCTGAATCGCCATCATTTGATAAGCGGCCAACCCATTTGCCATGCTTTCTAGCTGCTCTTACAATTGCCTCCATTGCATCGTTAAATTCGGGCTCATTGCCTTTTGCAGGGACGTAACCTAGAATTGAAAGAGCGAGGTCGTTGGGGCCTATGAAAAGCACATCTTATCCAAATTTAGAAAAGAACTTGAATGAGTCGTAGGTGGCTCAAATTACTCACCAACACCGGGCACGGCGCATATAGCGTCAACATTCTCAACACCCAACCTGGACTCAATTTGCAAACAAATAAGAACGGTCTCATTGGCTGTGGTCATGTAAGTTGGGATATCAACCCCAAAAGCAAACCCAGGGAACGCCGAACCTTGTCCCCTCAGACCTTGGGGAGGAAACTTGGCGTGCTGAACCACGGTCCTGGCATCTTCAGGTGTATTGATCATAGGAACAACAATACCATGAGCACCTGCATCTAGAGAGCGTTTGATCAAGTCTGCATGTGTCATTCGTAAACGGACAAGTGGAGAGACTCCCTGGGAAGCGATAGCCATAACTGCATTATGCATAGAATCGTCGCTGATATGGCCATGCTCGCAGTCAATAATAACTCCATCGAGGCCAGTCGAAGCTACCAGTTGAGCTGTGCGTGCGGAAGGGAGACCGAGAAAGGTCATAATTGGACCCGCATTATTGCGAAGAGCGTTGAGGAGCCGCAGTTGCGGGTTCTGAATAGCGGTCGTAAGTGCTGAGGTATGCAACATTGTGAGAGAATTTGACGATGACAAAGTATCAACGAGATGATGTATTGCCAAATAGTTATGAAAGTTTAATATGTTATAGGTGATATGTAAGGTCTGTAAATAAATCATGCGCAGTACAGTCTAGGGGATGTACCAATCCGAGACGAACGGATCGGCAAAGCTTCTCATGACCGAGCTCATACTCATGACTGAAATTGGGTATGGTCGGGCAAACCGCAATTTTCGACTTGGATGCGGTCGAGCCTTTCAATTGAGCAGTTCTTGGTAAGTGGCCAGTCTGGCCTTTCACGGTGACATATTTATCGCCGGGTCTCTCACCGGCATCCTTTAGTCTTCCCGACGGGTTCCGCCCGCTTGTTCTATAACTCAATACCGTAATTCCAACCTTTGGCCCCAACTTCTCTAGCGAAATATTATCATCGTTTCAGAAACAACACGAAAACAGCGGTTTGAACATGTCGCACCTTTCCGATATTCCAGCCGCCCAGCCAGACGCGGCCTTTTCGCTCATAGCCAGCTTCAAAGCGGACACGGCCGAGCACAAGGTTGACTTGTGTCCAGGGTTCTATCGTGATGATAACGCAGAGCCATGGATTCTACCATCTGTTGCCCAGGTACAGCAACTTAATACAAACAAACTTATCTATCAAACACTGGCTGACAATGCCCTACAGGCAAAGGAACAGATCCATGCAGACCCAAGTCTCAACCATGAGCACCTGCCTCTTACCGGTTACCCAGAGTTGCTTCTTGGCTCACAGAAGCTGGTCTTTGGCAGAACCCGAGACCTAAAGCGTGTAGCTTCATTTCAGACAGTCTCCGGTACAGGAGCCAACCACATGGCTGCTCTGTTCCTCGCTACCAACCTCAAACCGAAGAGGGTGTGGATCTCAAACCCAAGCTGGATCAATCACACAGAAATCTGGAAGCTTGTTGGCCCAGACGTTGAACAGCGATTTTATCCGTATTATGATGCGGTACATCATAGAGTGGACTTTGAAGCAATGACACGAACCTTGCGCGAGGAAGCTTGTAAAGGGGACGTCATTATCCTACACGCATGCGCTCACAATCCCACTGGAGCTGATCTCACTCGTCAGGAATGGGAGACTGTTGCTGAGATTTGCAAGGAATCTGGTTTATTCGCCGTCTTTGACATGGCCTAGTGAGTCGTCTATCCCACCATCATGTTCTGTATCTAACATCCTTGCAGTCAGGGCTTTGCGTCTGGAGACTTGGATCAAGACGCTTCCGCAATAACTCACTTCTTTGACAGATCAGACCTAGAGTTCGCAGTCGCGCAGTCCTTCTCCAAGAACTTCGGTTTATATGGAGAGCGGGTAGGAGTTCTTCACATGGTGGTACTTGACACCGACACTGCGGCGAAGGTCACACCTTTACTGACCCAGCTGTCGCGGGCTGAGATAACTTCATGCCCTTCATACGGTGCAAGAATCGTAGCCAAGATTCTGAGCAGCCCGATTCTCTTGGACCAATGGCAACAGGACCTGGTGACGATGAGTGAACGGATGAAAAGCATGCGTAAAGCTTTGTATCAGGGACTGCAGCGTAGATCAGTCAAGGGATCGTGGGAGCACTTGCTTACAGATGTATGAACACCTCCTGAAGTTATGTTGTGGAGTTGAACTGACAAGGTTTTTAGATTGGCATGTTTTCTATGACGGGACTCACCCGTGGTCAGGTCGATGAGCTCAGAACAAACCATCATATCTACCTCCTTCCTTCTGGCAGGTTGTCCGTGACAGGATGTAAGCCATATACCCAAGCTTTTGGCATATGATTAGTAAACTGATGAATTTCATAGTGACAAGTAACAATGTAGATATTGTTGTACAAGGCTTTCTTTCTGTATTGGGCACGAATTAGCACTAAAGTCTTGAGTGGCTAAGTTAAATGTGCCGGAATAAGCTCTCAGCCACAAGTCTCAACTGCAAATAACACATCTGGCTCACAACTTAGACATCATACCAGTCTTGAGTGGCAAGCTTCAGATAGGCAGGCAATTTCGGTTACAGCAGGATATGAAAATTGTTAAATGCTTTCTTTAGCTGTAACTTGGCTTTAATATATCAAAGTTATAGCAAAGACTATGAAGAGTGCTCTTTATTTACACCATTTATGCCAGTTCGCTCAATACTGTTAACAATTAGATCTATTCTTTTAATTAATTCGAAGAATTTAGAACTCAATAGCTACTTGTGAGTTTAATTATTTGTGGATAATTCCCTGTAGTAATCCTGTGCGAGAAAAATCGCATATGAGCCACAACGAGTATCCCAGCTTGGATTCAAGAAGTCTTGTTCTGCTTAATCGCGGAGTCGACGGCTCAGAGCTCACGACAGCACGCCACCAAGTGTACCCCGGGCCCATGGTGGGACTCCATGGTGGTACTGTGCCTGGCAAAAGAACTATACGCCGATCCAATAGGCATCCTTTATTTAGCTATGGAGTTCGATCATGGGGAAATGACAAAAGGCCGATCCAATCGGCGTCTTTGCTTTTGGCCTTTAGGACATGATTTTGTGGAGGCGGATTGGCATCGATATTCTAATCTAGATCGGTAGAGTCTCTTAAAGTATCTAGTTTAAATGGCCACGGCAAACACGCTGTATCTCAGCATGATTATTTAAGATATTTCATTCCAGACTCCCTTTTCATTCTTATACGATAACTGTTCTAGTGCATCAAAATGTCTGACACTACACTCGATCGGCTTTCAGCACTAGATACCAATACGGTATCCGACGCCTTGGACTTTCTTGGTCTCCCTGGAGCTACGTATGGCCTTCGACCTCTCTGGGACTGTCCCAAAATCGTCGGCCGCGCCGGCACTGTCCAACTTGGACCCAAGAAAGAGGAGGCTCCAGCTACAACACACCTGATCACACCAGTAATCGATGCTGTAGCAACAAGCGATCGCATCCTTGTCATCGCTGGTGGTGTAGAAGGCATCTCTTCCTGGGGTGACATCATCGCCAACGCCGCCAAGGTCAAACAAATCCGTGGATCCATCATTGATGGCATGAGTCGTGACATTGATGGGAGTCGGGATATCGGCTATCCTGTCTTTGGTCGTGGTGTGACCATGATCAGTGCACGCAATAGACTGGTTCAGATCTCTTCTGGTGGGGAGGTTGAGATACGTGGTGTCAAGGTGGACGAGAACGACTATGTCATTGCAGACAACTGTGGCGTGGTTTTCGTACCAGCTGATCATATTGAAGATGTCCTGGAACTAGGCGAGCGCATCGATCGTCGTCAGAATGGAATGGTTCAAGAAGTACGAAGCGGCCGCTCTGTGGCAGAGGTCATGCATGACAAGCAATTTGAAGCCATTGGACCTTCCGCTACTCCTCATAAGTCAGCAAAGTCTAACAAGTCTCAAAACTCTAAGGAGGCTAATCCAGAAGACCAAGAACTGGCCAACCTATTCGCCGATTCCGACACCCCGGGAGTTTCAGACGCCCTCGACAAGCTTGGTATCCCAGGACAGGCATTCGACATCATGCCCCTGACGAATTACAATAAGACCACAGTCGGTCCCGCGTTCACAGTTCGTTACGGACCCGCCAGTGATCCTCCAGGCAGTGTTGGTGATTTCATCGACGACGTGGCAGTAGGCGATGTCGTTGTAATCGATAACGGTGGCCGCACAGACTGCACTGTTTGGGGAGATATAATGACGCAGTATGCCGGCCTGCGCGGTGTTGCGGGAACAGTCATCAATGGTGTATGCCGTGATGTTGACCGTGCCATCAGCGACAATTACCCAATCTTCTCGTCTGGGCGCTGGATGCGGACAGGCAAGGATCGAGTCCAGGTTGAGGGGGTTAATGAGTCGATTGGCGTTGGTAAAGTACGTGTCAGCCCGCGAGACATTGTTGTAGCGGATGCAAATGGGGTTGTAATTGTGCCGCGTGACAGAGCTCGCGAGGTGGCTGCAATTGCGAGTCGTATCGAGAAGAGTGAGCAAGGTATCAGAGAAATGATAAGCAAGGGATCTACTATTGCTGAAGCGAGAGAGAAGCTTGGCTACCACACATTACAGCGTAAGAATTAGATGGTTCAACAGGGTCATTCATCGACTGGATAGTCTAGCATCAAAAAATCCTCTATTCATCAGTCCTTACTATTCCTGCCAGCATATCTGTTGAAATGCATTATCGTAGATCCAGTCATCCAGAAATGAAAGGTTCAAAGGTGAGCCATCCGCTGCCTGAGTACCAAGCTCGACGTTGTGTGAAACAGGGAGTTCCAATGGTTGATTAGTCATTGCGCGTTGGAAGACTTCTGTTGACCAAAGGTCTTGAGATATCGGCAAATCGTTCGGTTGACGGAGTACAGAGCGCCACGCCTCCAAGACTATCTGTATCTCCTTGATATGAGCATAGAACTCCATGGCTGCAGGATTACCACTCTCTTCCAACTGCTGTAAAAAGCCTGCTACGATATCGAACTCTTCTCTATCATTCTTGGAGGTATCCTGACCCAGTGTGCTCGATATCGCGAGGATCACGGCAGCGGAGAAAAGGTGTTGTACGTAAGAGTAATCGAAGGTGTGGAATTCGCCATTTACCCAGGAATGCAATAACAGCTGGCAGGATTGTCGAGCAGTGGTGACGCACGCATCTGCTGTTTCGCGAGCAGCATCTGGAAGACGGTTCTCTCTTGATGCTGTTGCGGCCTTATCGATGTGTCGACGAAAGCAGAAGAGGAGTACAGGTCTCGTTGCTAGGATAAATAACTGGAAGGTTAGCAAAACTAGATTTGGCTCAGATATATATGTAAATATACATAGTACATGGCATGAGATTGAGATAAAGGAATTAGTGAACAGCCTACCTGATTGAATGACACCTTTAATCTAGAAATAGCAGACTGGGAGTGATCCTCAGTCTCGTCAGTGCGACCGAAAGCAAGCTTTACCTGCTCTGGTAGTTCCGCCTTCCAGTGATCAAGCTCCTCTCGAACCCTTGCAACCCTTTGAAGAAATGTGCCGCGCTGAGGTGTCCGGACATAGAGAGATCTAGAGATGTTCCCTGCGATCTTGGCAAGTCGCACATTAGCTAAAAAGTGAGAGTGGTCGCCAAAGTCTTCCGAGGTAAGAGAAGGGCTGTTAGATGGTAGATCGACCGAGATATCCTCGTCCGATATGAGTAACGGAAGACCGATCTTTGAAGATAACAGACGATCTAGGATATAGACTGACCACCACACGCGGATGCGATGCTCTCTAAGTTCAGCATCTGCAAGGTACGTGTCGCCAATGTTGAGATGGAGACCCATCACGGTCGCAAGGCGCATGGCTGAACCAACGAGTGTACACGCAGAATGTCGGCGGTTTGCCTCAAGCGAATACAGAGTCTGCACTACAAGTCAGCAAGAGTGGGAGGATTAATGAACCATGAAAGGACTCACTAGAATCAAGGTTGTCTCGATCACGTCAAGCTGTGGCCTTTCGTTGATCATACGAACAGTATCGCTGGCGACTGCAAAGTAGGCCAACCCAGGGAGTCTTTTACTAGAACTCAGACATTTACTTGATCTTAGTTCACCAAGCGCAAACAGAGCCCACATCTTGGCTTTCATAACAGGACTAACGCCAGCGTTGCTCGGGTCTGAACAGAACATGTCCAGCGCGGAGAGTACCTCGCTGCGCCTTACAACATGATAGCTGTCCCGGAGAAATTTGAGCGCTGTCTGAACTAAAAGTCTGGCGCGAGGTGGTGTCGGCCAGGCTGGATTCGTAGAGACTAGGAGGCGCAGATCGTCGTCGGATGCGAACTGTGTCCGGGGGATGTGACTTGGTGTTTGGGAGGAGGAGGCAAATTGTCGGAAGCGAGTCGCAAACGCTGCATCGGAAATCTCGCCAATCCAGATGGGCGTGTCAGATGTTCTCGTGTGAGTGAACCAGTCTACTTCTTCGAGGATTTTCTCTTCGGCAGCATCTTGATGGTCGTTAGATGTCGGGGTAGGTTGCCAGGGAACATCTGTGTTTCTGGGTTGTGGCGACTCAGAATGGATCTGCGCACGCAATTCCTCATTCTCTTGAAGGAGGCGGTCAAGGAGACTATATCATGTGAGTTTTATGGTCACCAGACTTATTCTCTAACAAATCAAAATACCGGATAAGGACAAATCATGGCGATGTAGCGATGGGGATGATGTTACCTTTGGTTTACCCTGATCTGCCGATCTCGCATCGGATACACGCATTCAGATGCCAAGGAACAATTGTTGCATGGTTTGTTTCCAGAGCATTTGATCTTCCGAGCATGGCAATTATGACACCTAGATGTGAAAGCCGAATTAGCCAGGGTCTAAGGTCCTTGTAGCAATTTGCGACTTTACGCGATGGATTTCTGGCGGGGTAAGTTGGAGGGATCGGAACGATATCGGCGTGTATTACTGCGAGTGGTAGTGGGTGGCATGTTGTAGCTAGGTAAGATGATAGGGAAAAATGGGAATGAGTTAGAGTTAGGTTGAGATAAAATCATCGTGGCGGGTTTGAAAGGGAGGGGGAGGTAGATTTTTATTATCGGTAAATGGTTAAACTCGCCGCTTTCTTAGTGTGAGAAGTGCGGCATGTCCGAGCATTAGTGTAGCATATGGTAGCGGTGTCCTGGACTTAGTGGACTTGTTCTAGAATCTGTTTGCTGGTAGGGCGATTGAGCTAAAATTTTCAAAGATCCGTATCTGGGGTAAATATATAATCCACTACCCAGAGCGGGCACTATTCCCAAAAAGTTACTCCAGTAGGCAGGTATGGAGGTTCCTATTTTGGGTCTGAATTCACAGCAAAGTGGTGTTCAATAACACGGCCAATGATTGCAATATTAGTGCTATAATGATAGGCATAAGGTATTGAATATACCTAGTAGTAAGCAACTGAATTATACAAAAAGAAGTCCTTGCACTCTTCAAGCCTTTAGATGTTGCAAAATCCTGTTAACTTCTTCATCTGCAGCCACGAGGATATCTTCTGCCTTACGAGTAGGCTCCCATCCAATCTTTCTTCCATGCTCAGCTACAAAGGTGCATCTGCCGAGCAAAAGAGAGCAGGTCAGTTTTCAGGCAAGTAATAAAAAAAACAGCATTTTACTCACGTTCCTCCAAGCTGGGGAGCAACAAAGTCCTTTGGGCAGTTCAGAGCATCCGCCATCTTCTGAAGTATCTCGTCATCTGCATCTTGAACCGTAGTGTCATCGATGACTCCGCGTTGAGCGAGGGCTTTTGCAAATGCGTTGTAGATGTCGTTCCACGGCACACTTCCTGATGATGCAAGGTAATACCCATGCTTTCCATGTCCTGGATCCTGAGCTGTCAAGATTGAGCGCAAGATCTGTACATACAGGTTGGTGTTATCGGCAATGTGAGAAACAGGCCAGATCTGTAGGAATAAGTAGGTTAGCTAACTCTGAATGATGATACTGTGTTCAAAACGAACCGGGTCTCCAGCGTCGGTTCGATACACCCTTCGAAGTGCCTTGGCTGCCTGCACGATGGCGACTGTCTGGATTGAGATAGGGTTCCCAAATCCGCGGCCTTTGCCATCTACACAGTAATATTATTATCAGTTTTCGGCTGATTGAATCTGGACAGGGAGAGCTTACAAACAATGCACGGTGAAAAAATATAACTCTTGACTTGATTGGCTTCTGAGAGCTCAATGATGGTGTTGTTCGTGTCAAGGGCCTGTCAAACCTCTCAGTACTACAATGAGAGCCAAAAATCTCGTCCTTGGGAGGATATAGTGTAGATAGGCTTACCTCCTGAAATCTCGCCAAAGGTGCTCGTTGAGCTTTCTGCACTGCAAACAACTCTGGGTCATTGTCACTCAGTTTGCGGTCAGTCGGAGCACCAGCATGGCTAGAGAACATCTTGGCACCAGTGGTCTACTACAATCAGTATCTGTGCCTTCTTATTGATTTCGGATGATAACTCGTACATGCAAGAAGTGAACATCAGTACCGGTCTTCTTCTTGAGCTCGCCGAGGGCCTTGATAAAGAGCTTCTGAGAAGCGGATGAGACAGCATTAATCAGAAAAAATACAATGGTTATTTCATGGCTCAGAACAGCTTCGCGCACGGCATCCTCGTTATAGACGTCCAATGTCAAAGGCTCTGCACCTAACTGCTTGACGGCATCGGCTTGCTCTGAGTTTCGAATAAGTGCAAAAAGCTTCCCGTGTTCGGGTAGATCTGTGCCGGCAAGTTCCGCCAGGAGGTCCCCACCAAGATAACCAGAGGCGCCAGTCAAGAGGATATTATGAGGCATAGTATAGGCAATAACGGTGTCAGAAAATGAAGATATAAAGAGAAGTCGGAGGTAATTCTAATATTTAGAAGATGTAACATATTGATAACATAAGATAATGCTCGAGAGGCAGCTCTGTTAATGAATCTAAAAGCTTGGGTGCATCAGGTAAGACGTGATTTGTAATACTTGCTCGGTAAAAGCGCATCATTGCCGACGATTACGTTGAAAGTATAACCTACCTAGTAAAAGGCTTCTGCAATAATAAAGCAGAAAAAAAAATCACGGTGAGGAGAAAGATATAATTCGTGCTGTGCTAAATGGTTCGTATCATGAGAGCAAATCTTTTCAGACTGTTTATTATCGTTAGGGCTGGTGCTCATGTATAAGACAGCCATGTAGAATTTGGGTTATATTCCCTAAGACCTCTGTTATCTGGTCGGTTGCTCATGCATTGATTTTGCTTTCTGGTAGATGGTGAGATACTGAATTGAGTCGCGAGAAGCAAATGGGTATCTAGTGGCAGACTCGTGGCGCAATGTAGGTGTTCATCTGGAGTGTGAATCTGATCCTCCAAATCTCCTACCCTGGAACCTCATTTTAATTGTAACTTATGTGACGTCAATGTTCTGTGTTGGGGTCCACTTGCATAGTTTCATAATGAAGGGTCTGGCTAAGCTTGATGCTAGTCCGAATTAAGTATATCCGCAGCTCAGCCCAGTCCATTTCGTTAGTGACGAGATTCTCCCTTCCTGACTCGGATATTCTGCCAGCCACGGACACGCCGGCCAAGTACTTTGTTGTGCGTACTGTATGAATTTACCACCGAGCATGGATGAAGCTGATACCCTAACCCTCATTCTTGATCACCGCAAGTCCCTTCTCTCGTAGACTTATCAGCTCCGGACCCTGAGTAGCAGGATCGGCATTATGGCAAGAGTTGTTGCGGGGCCCGCAAGGGGAAAGAAGAATATGTGTTACAGTGGGCATTGCTTTGTTCCTACTGTTGTAGCAGCTTTTAGATGGGTGGAAATGGATGATGTAAACAAGGAGATGGGAATGACTCGAAACCCCGTGAATGACGGAAGTGAGAGCCATTCGCCTGTGTCTGTTTGTGTGTCGCTACAGTCTTTGCCATCTAGGTTATAGCGATACATACAAGAGTGGCAACGCGTTGCTTGTATTTGCCTTTCGGCAGATTCTTGCTACTCCTAATGGCCGATCTAGACCTGTTTCCTTTCGGGCCGTATCTAGATCAATACCTATTTGCCCCAGCTGCCCAGTTAACGACAATCTGGGCCAGGCATTGTCTGTTAAAGTCATCTCCGCCATGTTGCGGCCCTTCTATATTCGGTAACTGCGTAGCGGCGTTAACTAAAGTAGTAGGTCCGCTAGTCCTTACCCCCGAGTTTCCCCATATCAGTGGATCGACTTCGGTCTGGGTTATGTTCTAATCGTGGGATTTTAAGGCTCCACCTGGACAAAGCTTCCATATTTTATTAGGGAACAGAAGAAAAGATACCCTGAATCATTCAATGGCTACGTCAACAGTAGTACATTCCACTACCTTGTACCACCCAGTCCGAGGAGAGGTTGGATTATAAGAACCCAAGACTCGGCAACTCTGAATAAGGTACCATCATCTCAATCCAGACCTCCCAGACATCTAACACTACCATGAGCATCCTCTCAACCAGATCCATAGCCTCAAAGTGCCTGAAATGCCCTGCATTCCAGGCTGGCAAATGCACGGGAACCATCGCCAACAAACGACGCATGGCAACAGAAGCCGTGCCTCCCACCCGAAAAAACAAGAAGGAGGGAGATATTTCGTCTGTCTTCACATCCTTTTCTGGTCGAAAGGCCGAACCGCTCCCTGAGAGATACAGAGACCTCAAGCGACAGCTTACCACTGGGTTTGAGGAGCAGATCCAAAAGTCATGGGATGATCTAGTCGAGGTTCTCAAGGTTCGAACCGAAGAGGTTGCTACGAAACGGGAAGCTGTAAGTTAATGAACCAATTGCCTTTCTGTCTACAAGACAAGACTTGATGCTAAGAGAACATGAAACAATAGATCATTCCTCAGGTCCAATTCTCTGATATCCAAGCCAATACTGTACCCTCCTCCAGCATTGAGGCTGTTCGAAGGACTGGTGTCGCTGTCATCAGGGGCGTCATGCCCAAGGACTCTACCGAGGCGCTTCTTGAAGATGTTCGTGGCTACTTCTCGAGACATGCCTTCAAGGGTTTCCCTGCGGACTCGGATAAGAAGGTTGGTCTCCAGCAATTACTCATACTTTTTAAAAGTGATTCTCATCTCCATTTCTTAGGTTGTTTATGAATCCTACTGGAGTCCATCCCAGGTCAAGGCACGATCGCACCCCAACATGCTCGCCACGCAGACGTGGATGAACCAGTTCTACACTGCTGACGCTGATCAACAGAGTAAGCAAACTCTAATACAATATGAGCTGATAGAAGAGCTGACCTGGTTTTGACAGTTGATCTCAACACTCCCCTCTCATACTGCGACCGAGTTCAGATTCGTCCCCCTAGAGATACCCAGTTTGCCCTTTCGCCCCATGTAGATGGCGGAGGTGTTGAAAGGTGGGAGGATAAATCCTACAACCACGTCTACCGAAAGATCTTTCAAGGAAAGGTACAATAATAATGGAAGCTTCTGAAGCCGGAAGGTAGCTGACATTACACAGTGGCACGAGTATAACCCATGGGATCTCACCGGTAGACTTGACGCCAACATGAACATGTATGATGGACCAGGAGGATGTTCCGTGTTCCGAACCTTCCAGGGCTGGCTTGGACTATCTCGCCATGGACCTCAACAAGGTACTTATACAAGGTTTAGTCGATGAAAGAGTCGCTAACATGGTTAGGAACACTGGTTGTCCATCCTATTCTGCAGCCATCTACAGCCTACTGGATGCTTCGACCATTCTTCAAGCCTACTAGAAACGGTTCCTTGGATGGCTGGAAGTTTTCTCTCGATGATGACGATGGCAACGTCTTCCTTCACGGCGCCAATCCTGGGACAGCGCAGGAGCACAACCCCGACCACCACCCTCACCTCCGACTCAGCGAGACTATGATCCCGTATCCTACTGTCGAGCCCGGTGACACTGGTGAGTTTTGTTAACTGGTCTACTTGGAATAGAGCGGAAAGACTAACTTTTGCAGTGTTCTGGAGCGCGGACACTATCCACGGTACAGAGAACAACAACACAGGCGATGTAGATGCCTGCGTGTTCTATATCCCATCGGTCCCATTGACTCCCAGCAACGCGGTAAGACGTTTGATACCATTCAACAAGAGCCTTGTGCTAACTTTTCCAGCATTATGTCGCACAGCAGAGGGACGCGTTCCTACAGGGAATTCCTCCGCCTGACTTCCCTGGTGGCGCCGGAGAGTCCGAGTTTTCTGACAAGGCCACCACCAAGGACATTCTTAGTGACTCTGGAAAGCGCGCGATGGGTTTGAGTTCTCTCAGCACGTCAGAGACAACTAAGGGGAAGGAGAGTCTGGTGGCTGAGGTGAACAAGATTCTGGGCTACTGAGCCAGTATAGGGAAGGAGTATAGCTTTGTAGTAGGGAAAGGTAATGAACAGATTTCTACTTAAGAGTATCTTTTCCTCCCAGAAGGTGGCTTTCACTGCTAGCAAGAGCACTCAACTGAAGTATCGGGAATGCGACTCAAGGTGCAGTCTTGGAGAGTGATCTTATTCCGTTGTCCTCTTTGGCGTCATGGGACCAAATTCTGTCAAAATGTGCATGAAACTTAGATGCCTCTTTCGGGATACTACCGTTGTATTTATAACATGGATACTTATACTATGGGCATGAATCCTCATTACTTCTCCAATTCATGTTTCCAAGCTGACCGCTTCTCGCATTACCCTCCGTGGGGCAAGCATTCCAGTCCACAACTCGATTTGAGGGAGTCCCTGCTCAACGAAAAGTTCCTTTCCACCTACGTATACCCAATTGCCTAATTCTAGACTACAAATCTGTTTCTGTAATACCGAATTTTGAACTCTGTAAGCAGCCTGGATGATTATCAGTTAGCTCCGCGAACCATCACGTGTAAGCTTACTATCTGAAGGGGAGAATGACAAACCTCAATGTAGACTCCACCTGTAGGACGGCTGAACCACGCCAATGGTAAGTCAAGAGCGGAGGAAACTGGCTCTTTTTCCCCGTCAGGAAGAGCATTTATGATTATGGACGGTGGGCATACTTCGTTGTCGAATGTGTATGCATTATCGAGTGATTGGATTATCGCAAAACGGCAGTGCCTCTCTTCAGTCGGCCTCATCCTGTCCGTGCTTCTCAGCTTCTCACCAAATGTCTCAGCGATATGGCTGAAGTGTCGTGCCAGAAACTCAGCTCTTTCTGCGGTTCGGTTATAAATGAAGATTGTGGTGACGCCCAAATGTAAGAGACCATAGATAGCGGCGCGGGCCATACCCCCAGCACCTATCACGAGTGCCGACGTCTTCAACGTCACAGTATTGATTGGACTCAGAGAATTTTTGATACAAGAAACGATCCCAATCCAATCTGTGTTCTCGCCGCAGAGCAGTGGTGCATCCCTGGACGGTGTTCGACGTGGGTAGACTGTATTCACAGCATTGATGGCACGTGCGTGATCAGAGATCTCATCCAGCAGAGAAATGATCATTTGCTTATATGGATTTGCACATGCTAGTCCCCCAAAGTCGCTAGCATGCATGAAAGCCAAAGCTTGGTTCAAGTCGTCGGATTCTGTGACTCCGTAACGATGCGAAAGCCCCAGTGCGGCAAAGGCAGCGTTATGTACGGACGGTGCTATGGAATGTGCAATGACAGAGCCAAAGCTACAGAATCTGAGACTGCTTGAAATGAAGTTGCAGCTGCTCATTTCTTGCGCTTGCTGGAGAGTGATCATGCCGTCGAGTTCGGGGTCTTCTTCTGCCAATCGCATTGCATTTGCGGTAGTATTCTTGTCCAAGGATAGAATAACCGGTGTCAAGACACGATTCAGAACCCGAGAGAGTCTCCCGCTGTCTCCTGTATTGAATGTAGATATGCGTGTTGGTCCAGGGGCGGCCGTCTGACGTAGACTCTGGGCGAACGCGATTGCGGAAAAGTCATCTTCCAAACTTCTCGCCGGTCCAGCACTTAGTTGTGGTACTGCACATCCCAGATCAACAGCCATCCAATAGGTCGAGATACAGTCCTGGCTTGTCCACCAGTCGCCAGCCGCTGAACCGGTATGTTTAGTGTCATGGTGCCAGGTGCCTATGATGCGTGTCGTGTCGGCCCTTCTCACGAGTTCGACAGAGCTGCGGCGAGGAGCGTGAAGGTCCAAATAGCAGTATTCAAATCCCAGCGAGATGGCGTGTGTCAGAAGTGCGAAATATCGGGCTTCCTGATTCAGCTTTCCTGTGAGAGGATCAAATGCCTGGCTGAGGCAGAAAGCAAGTGGATAGCCGCACCCTGACCGGACGCTCGCAGAGATGCAAGAGATATGATTGAGAAGAGAACTCCAATTGGTATCGAGAGTAGATGGAAAGCTGAGACGTAGTTGAATGGCGTGAACACCGTGGACCTGTTCTACCTGCAACGACTCTCCCAGTGGAGGGAATGGAACCACAAGAATCCGAGAGAGTTCAGTATCTTCGGGAGGCAACAGAAACCCAGTATGTCGCTGTTGTCCGTGGATGAATCTCAAGAATCCAAGAAAGTCACGCTCAACACCCTTCAGAGATAGAAACGACGGGACAGAAGTTGTACGGCTAGTGAGATAATCTGGAGAAGCACCAGAGACGAAGAACTCGTAGTTTGCGAACGACCGATAATGTGGAACTGCAACATCATACATCCTTTGTACATCTTGACGGCTTATTCGACCCTGCAGATGCTGCGCAACTTGGTCTTGGTGCCTGAGTATGTGTATGACAGGATGCGTTTCCGAAAACCGTTGGAGAAGGCCCCGGCAAGCTGGTATATCGGTCGTTCGAGTGGCCACGACAATGACAGAGTTGGAGGCGTGTTTCTCGAGT
Organism: Fusarium sp. NRRL 25184; assembly: GCA_013755755.1. NCBI lineage: Eukaryota > Fungi > Ascomycota > Sordariomycetes > Hypocreales > Nectriaceae > Fusarium > Fusarium sp. NRRL 25184. The sequence continues at coordinate 11,443 of JABSSZ010000593.1, read as the reverse complement.
ATATGCTGCAGTATTTCTGTCTCTTGGGCCTGGAGGGCTTCTTTTCCGTGTTTTTTGAGATATTCTACCGCTGTTGATCCAGTCATAGTACAGAAACATCGGTCCGTTTCGACGAGTCTCATCTTGAGAGATGTAGAAGCAATGACACCGAGAGTCGATTTGCCGGCGCCCGGCAAACCTACGAGTGCAATCGATGCACCATCTCTGAATCTGGGCCCTTTGTTGAAAAGCATGGCTTCCGCTTAGAAATAAGGCTGTGTATTGCTGAGAGGACGAGATCAATGTCTGATCCTGACGTAAGGAAGCTTGATTGTTGGAAAATAATGCTACTCTAGACACTTGAGCTCAAACTCATCAATCTGATCCGCATACATCAAATTTTGGATGGAAGATCGGAACTAGAGGACAAATAATATCACCCTAGGCTGTTAATAGCAGTGATGACGCACGGGTATTGATTCTGCCGGGGTTAAAGCCGAGGTCACCATTACCAATCAGGCAAGCCTCATGACGCAAGGTACGCAGCTAGTAGTGTAGATCATGGTTCAGATCTGAGATCTCCAAAACTACGAGGCATTGGCTGTCCTCAAACTCCCATTATCCTTTCCTGGCAACAGGCGACTCTCTTTAAACCCATGTCGTGTGTATATCCCGAGTTGAACGAATATGAACGACAATTCACATGACAGCGGGCAAGACACCCGTATAACAAAACGCCGCCGCGTCACGCTCGCCTGCAACTTCTGCCGCACCAAGAAGATCAAATGCGATGGCGCGGAACCAAAGTGCTCCACCTGCAATTTATACGGCGCTGCCTGTGAGTATCCGCAACGTGGCAGAAAACGCGGAGTTCCTGCCGGACAACTCCAGCATCTCCTACGGCACCAGGCGACGACCGAGTTCTTGCTGGGATATCTCCTTTCTCAAGTGGCCGACATTGAAGGGGCGATCAAAAGTGCCTTGGAGTGTCTAGGGGCTGATAGCAGAGATGATTATGACCGTTATCAAGGATTTTGGAGGAGCTCTCCACTGTGTCAGAAATTTGGGGGGCTGGTAGCTGAACAGACGTCTGTTGTGAGCTTGGGATTGGAGACTTCACAGAGTAGCCTTGACAAGCTTACTGATGATATGGGCAAGGCGGAAGCAGCCCAGACAAGTCGAGAGGATCGCCCTTCTCCCGCGATAAGCCCGGCCCTTCGGGGGAATACTCCAGCGCTGGCATTTAGGCCCACGAGAGAAGAGTCTTCTGCCGCTCTAACCCTTGGCTTCAATCCACAGTCACCGCCCCTAGACTCGTGTCCACTTCCCAAACTCCAAAACCCCCTTCCAGACATTGAAAGCCTTGATCGAGTTAATCTGCTACCTTCAACAAGGAGCTCATTGCCTTTGTTACCCCCAAAAGAAGCCAGCGGGCCAGATATCGAGATCATGTTGTTTCTCTCATCACTTTTGCGCAATTCAGTTCCCCCAGATAAGAAAGCCGTTCCAGAAAATGGAGCTGTACTCTTGCGCCGTTACTTCACCAATATACACAGTGTGATGCCCTTGCTTGATAAAATCGATATATTACAATTCTTCCACAACGGGTGCAACGTTACCAACGATCAACAACAGATTCCTATATTCCGCGAGAAGCTGGGTATTATTTGGTCTTCCTGCGCCCTAGCTCATAAAGATCCCCAGAACGACATTCGGATACAGTCGTATGCCTACATCGCGGAGCTGATCTCATCATCCAGGGTCGACATGGAATGTACAGCGTCGAGAATACTGTCGTTGATCTTGTTCACCTTGAACTTGTTACATGACCGCTCTTGGACTGCAGCACGTGAGGTCGTCACAGTACTTTGCGACTGGGCAATCCGTCAAAAGCTGTTTGGTAGTGTACGATCGCTACGTGGCGGAGATAATACGCCTACTTGGGAGACCAAGTCCCAGGAAAGAGCCTGGACAGCGTGCTTCCTCCTAGACACGCTCTTGGCTTCGAAGCTCGGGTTGTTGCCTTCGCTAAGGTCCCAGAACTGCCCAGTTCCATCGATACAAGAAGATGATTGGGAGGAGTGGGATACTTGGACATTTCCCGGCGATCCGATGAGACAAAAGGCCCCTGCGAGGATTGCATCTACTTACAATCAATTTATCCGACTCGTGTATATCTTCAACACATACCTATCAAGTGCTACGCTATACTGTTCCTCCCCAGATGGCGAATCCGATAGCACCAGAGTCAACACTGCGATATCTGCTTACCGATCGCTATGCACCAGTTTCAAAGGCTGGAGTTCTGATCTCCCTGATCATCTCAGGTACCTCATGATTTGGGACATTCACGACCACTCATCTGTCAATTATCCAAAAGAATCAGCTCCCTATACTTTGATTCTTAATCTGGCATATCATTCATTTATCAGCTTCTCGTGCCATAAGACTCTATCATTCAGCGGACCGTTGACAAGGCACAGACCTCAAGCCTCTGTGATGGACTCTGCATCGCATCGACTTGCCATTTCGTCAAGCTGCATTGACAAGCTGCTGCAAATACATGCCGTTCAATATGGAAATGGGTTCTCTAATCCGCTCATGGATCTTATTATTCAGCTTGCTCGGCCATCCGACGAATTGCTATCGACCCAACAGGACAAGCAAGTGTCCAGTGAAAACATCGAGCCATCATTATTCTTGTTTGCAGGCCAGAATCAAAAATCAACAGGTCAGACTAAGACCCAGTGCCCAGATGATCACGATAGTACCAAAGTAGATGAGGATGACGCAATGGATAATCTGGATGTAGGCGGTGGACCCTCGGTAGAAGACGAAGCCATTGAGCTCACCACAAATACAACTACCATGGAATTAGGGACTCCCGAAGCCGGTGGAACAGACATAAACTCAGCGGAAGACATGACGAATTCCAATTTCGAAGGCAGTGCGGATCTAGCATCACTAGGACTACTTGATTATATGGAGTACGTATGGAAATTGCTGATATTGAAAAGTGCTCAACTGCCAACCTTGCCTGATCCAATCCCACACGGCCCTTTCTGATATAAGCTATGCGTTCATTTGCTGACAATCTTCATAGCAGCGATCCTGGGCAGTTCATTGACTTTATGGATAAATTAGGCTTTGTACGTCCTGGGTCTGGCGTTCGACATACATCTGCGAATGAGGCTCTGGACGCTGTGCCAGCGAATCTGACCGATCCTGAGCCATTGACACAACCAGAGACAAATATAGATATCCTCCAGGACTTATTAGATGACTGGATAACTAGAGCATCGGATCCATGAGAGGTTCTCAAGCTGAACCACCTATGACCCGGCTACCCCCTAGCCTTCAACGTGCTTGGAACTCGGTTCAAGGTTCGACTTTGCGGGATCCTCTACCTTGAAGTCGTCGTGGAGCTCGTCGCTCATTTGGCGGCTCTGAAGTATAGCATCGACGGCGCGCCTCTTGTGCCTAGCAGAACCCTTTGTCGAGAACAGAATATCCATGTCCTCAAGCGTCAATCTGGCCGTTTCTGGTACAAGAAAGTAGGCGAAGAAAATTCCGACGACAATGAAGGCTGCGAAAAAGATAAAGGTACCCCATTTAATGTTTTCCATCATATATGGTGTTGAATACACCACGATGAATTGGCCGAGCCACTGGCAACAGGTTGTTGCTACTAAACAGACTGAACGTACGCCCAGAGGAAAGATCTCAGCGCTGTGCAATGGTTGTCAGAGGTGTTTCCTTCGCAAGGTTCACGAAGCCAAGGAGTCACGTACCAATATATCCAGGCGATACTGTTCCAGGAACAGCAGAATGCGATTGCATAGATGTAAACAAAAACGACCGCGATGTACCCCCCAGCACCTTGAGACGCTCCACCACTGAAAGCGCCAGAAACTGCACAGTAAATGCCTAGGTATAGCATACTAGTCAATGCTACAGCAGATCCGATGAGCAGAGGGACACGGCGCCCGAAACGGTCGACGATGAATCTTATGAACAATGACGTCGCAATGAGTTTGATGATACCGTAGACACCCGTAGCCAGAAGCCCTATACTGCGGCCTGTGAGTCCGACTGAAGCAAAGATGCTGGGGGAGTAATAGTTGATTGCGTTGGCTCCAACCTGTAGTTTCATATTTATATATCAGCCATTGTTTATGAACGGAGGGAAGACAGATCTGAGACGCACCAAATTCTGCAACATCATGAAAGACATGCCGAGCAGCAGCCTATTCCTGACACCTGGGGCAGCCAACTCACGGCAGATGCCAACAAATCCCCGAGTTTGCCCTGATGTGCCTTGGGTCTCGTTCTCGAGCTGACACTCAACACTCTGCACTTCCTCCAGGATATAAGGATGGTCCTGGGGAAGATTCCGAATACTGGAAAGAGTTTCTCTCGCCCGTGATGTTTTACCACTTTTGATCAGCCAGCGTGGGCTCTCTGGCTGCGTGAGCATGGCCACGGCAAGCGCAGTGCCTGGTAGAAGCTGGAAGCCGAACGGAATAAGCCATTGGCTGTTCGATGTAGGTGACTGATGTATATTGACGGCGTAGTTCACCCAGAATCCAATTACCTGGAACACCTGGAGGAATATCTCAAAGATACCTATCATCCTTCCCCGAATAGCGGGAGGCGAGCATTCAGATATATAAACAGGCACGAGGAGGGAAGATGCACCGACGGCGAGTCCGGTGATGGCTCTCCCGGCGTAGATGAACCCGATGTGACCTAGTAAGAGATAGCAGTTAGTTCACCATCGATATCCAAACTCATCCACTGAGAGGTTACACACCTGATGAAACCAACTGGAAGACGACGCCTACATCGAAGACGATTCCACAAGCCACAAGAGTGTACTTCCGACCCAACCTCTCAGTGGCTACGTGGCAAAGAATAGCACCGAAGAAACATCCCGCCTGGAATGTGCTGACAATGTTCGCTTTCAAGGATGCGAGGGTCGTTCCGGAGACGTCACTGAGTCCAAAGCGGGATTGGAAGGATGGGAGAGCCAGCGTTCCCCCGATAAAGGCGGAGTCATACCCGAACATGGCAGACCCCATAGAGGCGCATACAGCCAGGGCGTAGATCCTCCAGTTGTGGACCTCGCGCGGTGCGTCACTGATACGAGCCATCGTTGGCGACAGCGATTCTAGCAAGGTGATGGAAAAATGTCTTGAAGTGTGAACCAATTCAAGTCAAAGTGGGCGGGAAATTATAAATTAGACGAGGTAAAGATAACTTCTTTTATATTACTACCTTGATAATAGCTCTGATCCCAGATCAATCTCCCCATGTTTTCCCCGGATTTGGACCCCGGCTGAGTTCAAGGCCTGGGGTTTCCTCATAATTATTACTCCGGCACCCGGGGCCCCGTATAACCGAGAACCGGTGCTTCCGACCAGGCCTGTAGTGATACTACGCGTGATACGTCTCGCACTACCTACCACTACTAGCGACAAAACCGCCTGGTTGGGGAATAAGTTCTCTGTGGTGATGTGAGCTCTCGGCTACAAGTCTCAACTGTAAATCTGACTGGGGACTCATGCGACATATTGCACCGCGTATCTACGCTTCGTGTTCTTAAGAGAAAGCTTCTAAAGAATCGTATGCATTTCAACAAAACGGTGCATAAACACTACACCTACTAAGGAAGGGTCTCAACTATCTCGTGAACAGTCCGAATCATTCTGTCTAGGTCAATCGCCTCGCTCGTCCTCTTTTCAGCCCAAAGAGTCCACTGCGCCTTCAGTTGCCATCCCACTACTTGCCCTCCATCTCCTGTAGTCCAACCTTTCTGTCTTGCTAGCTGTATGTTTCTAGTTACACGAGGCTTGTAGCACATGTCGAGGAAGACGCCCTGTGACTTGCTGAGAAGCTTGTCAAGCACATCTATGGCGGCCAGTTCTTGTGGGGTCTTGGGCTCAAAGTCGGGTACTGTCCCTACGCCGTAGAATGCACCCTCCACCCTTGACGTCTCATCAACGTTTCTTAGATGGACTACAGACGGCGGCACGAGGGATAACCTCTTATACCCCTTTGTTATGTCGCTGACCAATGATTCAACTTCGCTGCCGTCCCGATTGATGATGTAAATCATGCTTGCACCGAGCTCAGAATGCAGAGTGAATACTGCGGCTCTTGCAGCACCCCCAGCACCGACGACAAATGCTGGAATATTCTTTCCCGGGGTATTTGCACCGTCGTTGACAATCTCTGCCACTTTGCTTGAGCTATGCTGCTGGACGAGTTGCAATAGCGAGTCGCGCACTCCTATCCAGTCGGTGTTGGTGCCCACGAAGAGTCCTCCAGGTGTTCTGTATACGTTGTTGCAGGCACCCAAAAGAGAGCCTATTTCATCGATGTGGTCCAGATGAGACATGATTGCGATCTTGTGGGGGATGGTGACCACGGCGCCGCCGAACTGGTGCCCTCGCATGCATCCCAAGAAGTCGTGGAGCGAAGGGCTATCAATTGCTTGAAGTCGCCAGTTGAGAGAGAGCTCTTGGGCGATGATGTCGTGGATCTGGTTGGTGACTGCGTGGCCCAGGTTTGTGCCTACAAAGTAGATGATGCGCTGGTCGGGTGTGAGTGGCATGGCGGCGTGCGTGCGTTGAGTAGAGCAAGGTGGGCGTTTGTGGGCTCTGAAGGCAAGAGGAAAAAGACTGTACTGGAAATAAAACAACTACAATAAGGAGCAGTTGTTTCGTCCGGTGACCAGATATGATTTGCCTCGAAGCCGCGAAGTGTGGGTTTTACAGGGATTATTAATGAAAAAGAATGCCAGCTTTGTTTGTCTCTTTCTTTCCCCCAGGAATGTTTCATGACGGCATTCACTGAAAAGAACAAATCATTGCCGACTTTGCATCTATCCACAAATTTACGTTTATGCGGAGGTTTCGGTTTGAGATGCTGACTCCGAGGCTGAATACTCTGCCGCGGAAATACCTTATACGGAACCGAAGTATCTTAGTCCATTTCTAACCCCGGCGGCCTGTTTCTGGAATCTGGCTCCCACCATTACCGTGACACTATGACTTACCGGCTAAGCGTTAATCTCGCTCTTTCGGCTGAGTACTTATGCGATGACCTACAGCTTTAATACACCTCGCTCTCCTCTCAATCTTGAGCTGGCTCATCTCGGTCTCAGGCTAGTGAATGCATCACAATGACCTCCGGATTCAAGACTGTTTTTAGCCAGGATGTATTTCAAGCACCTGCGAACTTTTGTAGGTCACCCTGTCTGGCTTTGGACTTCACCTGTGCTAATGCTCATTAGCCCATGCACGGGTTCTCGATAATGGTCTCGTTTACGCCTCAGCGCAGATTCCATTAGACACGAATGGAAAGATAGTCGGTACCACAATTGAAGAACAGACAGTAAGTCTCCAAATGTCATTTCTACATTCTCAGGGAATTGAAGATTGATTATCATTGAAGGAGCAAGTTTTGAAAAATCACGAGGCTATTCTGATCACTGCCGGCTCAAGTCTAAAGAATATCCTTCGCATAAACGTCTATCTTGTGGAGCCATCTGATTACAGCGGGTTCTCGGATGTATACTCAAAGGTAGACTCCCGTGGATCATCATACCTGAGGAATCGCAGTTTGCTAATGTCATCATTTGTCAAGATGATACCGGATCCAAAGCCACCAAGAGGCTGTGTTTTTGTTAAAGCTCTCCCAGCTGGCGCAAAAGTTGAAATGGATCTCGTTGCTGTCGTGGGGGTTTGATTATACTTTTTGCTACATAGATAGACAAATACAGTTTGGATGTTTGTCATGGAATGACTTTCTCCATATAAGTGAGATGCATGTTCCAAGTGTGTTCGGACCCATTCCATGGAATGAGATGGAGTTAAAGGACTCTTATGGTTATCATGAGTCGACAGTAGGTGGGAGAACAGTATTTAAAGTCTAAATTAATCAGGTAGCTGTTGGTTCCTAAATTGAAGTGGTGCCGCTGAGCATATGTGACTGATGTACACGTGGAATCTCGAAGTCTGCAGCGCTGCGTAGTGAGCATAGTATCACCGCGAGGTATATGTTAAAAAGCTTAAGCCCCTTAATGCTATTAACACATAATTATTTACTTAATTATCTACCTAATAGTAATTATATTTCTCACTAACGTACACCGCCATAGTAGATGATAAACCCCATACCTCTCTATATATTAACAAAAATAGCAGCGCCGCCCAATACAGCTCCTATGGCAACGGCAGCAGTGGGAATCGAACCGGCGGCTGTGGACGTGCTTGTGGATGATGCAGTCGCGCTGGCTTTAGCACTTGCAAGAGCGCTGCTAGCTGACTCTAGAGCTGAATTGAGGGAAGTGGAAGCAGCGCCCTTTGCACTTTGGACGGCAGACTTAATACTAGAGATTTGGCTGCTGATACTAGCAGCTGCGCCAGAATTGATAAGTGCGGTGCTAGTAGAGGTCGAGGCAGCGTTTTCGGTCCTGCTCGCAATAGCAGTGGAGGCGGCACTATGGAGGCTCTCGACAACACTTGAGGCTTGATCGACGGCAGAGGACGCTGCCTCTTTAATAGACGAGACCTTGCTTTCTTGAGCCTGTAAGATAACATCTTAGTGGCCTGACAGTATTGACAATGCTGTGTGATAAACTTACTTGAGAAGAGACCGCAAGGAAGAAAACAACGGTAAGAGCCAGAAATTTCATCGTGATAAGGTGTTTGATCCCTGGTATATTATAAATAAGCTAGAGGTAGTGAAATTGGCTGGGAAGTCTGAACAGAAGTTGATAATGGCAATATGTAGCAGAAGAAGGAGATCAGAGAAGAGGGACAGCCGTGGCTGCTTATTTATGTTTATTTGGTACTCATCTATTTATATAAGCTTTGAGTATTTACATCAGAGTGACACTTAAAATAGACTTTCAGCTATACTGCACTATGACTTGCACAAGAGCGAAAGACACGTACTCACCAACGCCACGTTGTCAAGCACACGTCACGATTACATCCTGTTAGAGAATGAGCGAAAGATTAATTTCAGGGCAAATTATTAAACTGGTGGAAGGGAAATACCGATAAAAATCTGCTAATTAATAATTAGAGTTAGTAAATGTAATAGTCACCCCCAACCAGTATAATACAGGGTAAAAGATTGGGATGATATCCATATGCTGATAATGCATTCTTGATACAAATTCCTGCTACTGATTTATTCTATTATTTATAACCAACACAACTAGCATAGGAAAGTTCTTAACAGCTTTGCTAGGATCGACATTTTATGCACACGACCTTTTTTATCTGAATGCAAACATTACGGCAATGACTCATTCCATGGCACCCAATACTGGTCATTCCACTCCGCGATACACTTGACCTTGGCCGGAGGATCTGGTTTCCACTCGATACAGTCTCCGGCTGGATCTTGTTCTGAGACAATATCAGACGTGAAGCCCATTTTCTCTTTGATCTTTCCCCCCCTGTCAAGTTTGTACTCGAGGTTGACGGATGGCACAACTGCGATCTTCCGATACCCGCGATACCACATGTCTTTGCAGAACAACTGTGGCTCACCCTGGTGGCATTCATTTTCTTTTGCGGCCCTGAAGCGCAGATCTTCAAAGATGGGCTGAGCACCAAACACTGCGGCGCCGTTCCAGCAAGAGAATACTTGAAATGGACGTCTCGCGTTAAATCGAGCTCGGGTTTCTTTCGCATTCCAAAACAGCTCCGATGTTTTCCCCCAGTTACCATCAGGAACATCGAAAAATGAGTCGCCGTTCATGCCCCGGGAGATCCAAACATCATAGAATCTTGGGTTCTTGAGGTTCCAGTCCATCGCACAGGTCATGTCAGCCCTGAGGGATTTTCTTTGGTAGACAAGCTCAAGGATGTCATCTGGGCATGCTGTCACGTCGTTCAAGAAGATGATAGTGGTATCTTCGGTGGCTTGATCGCGATGCTCGAATAAAGGCTGTAGCGCCAGGTTGCGCAACGCTGCGAGACTGGAAATGCGCTCTGTCTTGGTGGGGTCGATGGGCGATGACTGGAAGAAGTAGGTTATCCCAAGAGCTTCAAGATGAGATCCAAGGGCCGACAGGACGTCGCCAGTGCCATCGGGAGAGTTGCCTTCGACAATGGACAGCATGCAATGCCGTGGGCCAAGGAATTGAATGGCTTCTACGACACTACTAATCAGACGGGGCAGGAGGATCAGATTTTGTCGTAGATCAAGCGCCAGGTAATATCTGATAGTATTGTTTGATGACCCCGGAGATTTGACAAGAGTGTTGTATCGTGTTGCATTTATATGTGGACATTGGAAACTCGGTAGTTGCGCTGACTGATGGTAAAAGATGGCTTTGAGGTAGGTCGAAATGTTCGCTGCCGGAAGAATATCGCCTATTTGATATGAAAGTTAAATACTGTCTTCTAACGCAAAATGGCGTTGCGCCATTAGAAGAAGGGAAAAAACATACCATCTGACACAGTGATTCGTGAAGGCTCCCAGTGCGACTCATCATGTAAGCGCTGACCTACCTGCACGGTATGGTATGTAGCGAAATGGTGCCTCTGTGAATATAAAGTCCATACAATTATAGGGAGAGCGACGAGAGGTATCACCAGTAGGTGCAGTTTCCCGTGCATGGTTGGACCACCAACGCAGGATCGAATCTAGAGGATGATTATTCCACAGCGAGCAAGGCAATCGATCGATTTTGTCATCATCCAAAGGCTCCCGGCCCACGCCCCTGTGCGCAAAGACAAATAGAGGCAATTACGCGGCCTCAACCGTCCCCCTGAGCATCGCCAGACTAGTCACTACTGTACTAGTGGATGGTGGCGTTCAGGTTACCAAGTACGAAACAGCCCTGTCACTCGGAAAGACGAGCATGTCAGAGTTCGGGGATCATTTCAAGCCAAATGGTTTGTTATTGCTGATTGACACATAATTTCTTAGTCAAGTTCAGGGCTGCTCAACATCGATAACTAGCTTTACGATTTCTTTATGCAAGTCACACAAAAGTTGGTAACAGAAATGGGGAACGTGCTGTGCTATGAGATACTTGATGGCAACAGTGTACTTTTAGCCCTGGTCTTGGCTTCCCAATAGGTGATGCGAAATGCCCAACGACCTGACTTTAGGGTTGCCCTATGGGCGTCCGCGCGGACGCGGAGATACATGCACAAGTATCAGATCATTCATCCTTGCGGTATCCTCCGTCAGAGGAGTCACGTTGGAGCTAACTTGCTAATGTAGATGTCAAAAGGTAGGGATAGTATGATTGGTCCGGCTAGCAACCCGTGGGTCAACGCTCGACTGGTACATAAGGAGCTCTTCTAGCCCCCTTTTAGACTAGAATGAAGGATTAACCCTTTCTAATATGCCCCTCTGCTGTGCGTGCCACATCTGTAAGTGGGAAGTGAATAGGGTAGGCTGTTTTTTACTATATAATATACTAATTATC
>JABSSZ010000592.1:0-38951 GCA_013755755.1 Fusarium sp. NRRL 25184 | reverse complement strand
TTCTTATATTTAATCTCTTGCTTAGTTATTAATTAAAAATTCACTAGCGACTCTTTTATCTGTTATAAGAAGAGTATGGATCAGAAGATGCTTTCACGTTGTGTAAGGAAATTAGTTGGAAAATTAAAGATAATTATATGAGACATCAATTTGTTGTCTCCTGAGTGGCCGGGCCAAGAGCAGAGTCGCTCCGGATAATACGGCGCCGTCACGGGGCTTGGACGGCAACCCCGCAACCATGACGCCCCACATCCCCCGCCAACCTCAAACTTGCATGAACCAACTTTTGCTCTCTGTTGGAGTCATCTCAGCCTCACCGACACTAGCACCAACAGCAAGCACATGCTGTATCCTTTGCGCCCAAGATTGTTCATAGACTATAGAAGCGTCTCTGTTTGTATATTTCGTCTCGATTGGATCAATCCGCTGTCAAGGTTAATCATGACCTCACATGCTCCCGATATCATCACTCTCGACAATCTGTCGCAGACTATTACACCCTGGAACCCTCAGGGGGAAAGTCAACTATATGCCATAGTTGATATGGGAAGGTATATATAGTTCTAAATAAGTCAAACAGTCCTCATATCTCACATATAACTCAGTAATGGCATTCGATTCTCCATCACATCACTAGCGCCTCCATTTACACGCCTCCTTCGTCCCATCTACTCAACTCGCGCTGCCATCTCACTATTTGATGCACTCAAGAATACACCCCAAGGTCTAGTCTTTCTTCCGGAAACCATTGCTGCCGTATCCAAGACAGTGAAGCGTTTTCATCAACTTGCTGCGCGTCATGGAGTGCCAGCGAGGCACATCACCATCCTCGCTACTGAGGCCATGCGCCGGGCTGACAATGCTTCTGAAATGCTCGAAGCAATTTCATCCGTGACTAATGGCCTCAAAGTGAGCATACTTGAGCCCGCTGTTGAGACTCTCTTTGGCGCTGTCATGGGCTCTCGCAGTGGTCTCGTTGGCGTTGAAGGTGGCGCTCTGTTCCTTGACCTCGGGGGTGGGAGCGTGCAGATGACGTGGGTGGACACCAGCAAGCCAAACTACGAGTTAGATGCTGCCAGAGCTGGAGTGAGTCTGCCCTTTGGAGCTGCGAGATTAATTCGCGTGCTGCAAGAGCAGCCAGCCGATGTTCAGGTTTCTGAGATCTCAAAGCTTCAAACCGGCATGCAACAGGCATACGCCAACCTCTGCTCCAAGTTCCCTGCACTTAACGCTCTGAAGGCCTCTCATGACAAGGATTCTCGCGTGAACGTCTTCATGTGTGGAGGTGGCTTTCGCGGTTATGGCAGCATGCTCATGCACCAAGATCCTGTGAGCCCGTACCCTATTCCCTATACGAACGGTTATACGGCTTCAGGCACACTATTTTCCAAGGTTGAGCACATGCGTCACGTCAACGAGGAACACGACAGTCGAATTTTCGGACTTTCAAAGCGTCGCCGTAAGCAATTCCCTGCAATCGCTACCGTCATTGATGCATTGCTCGCTACGGTACCCAATATCGGAAACGTGACTTTCTGTGGCGGTTCGAATCGTCAAGGTGCACTTATGATGAAACTTCCGTTCGAAATCCGCGAGTGTAACCCTCTCAATATTCTTGCTGGAGTCGCACCAGATGAGAAACCCGTATTTGATGCTGTGTTGAACACGTTGAGAAGTGCTCTTCCCGCAGAGGTCGACTTCTCATCCATGCCTAACATTTTGACTCCTGGGCTGGACTCTCTTTTTGTGCGGGATATTTGGACTCGCCAGGGCCACGATTCGGATAACAACTCCTCGTTTGTACTGCATCATGCTATTACCCGAGATGCGGAGGTCCCTGGACTCTCACACACCGGAAGGGCCCTACTGGCGCTTTCAGCCTCAGCTCGATGGGGAGGCAATCTAGGGGCATTGGACTCACAGCTCCAGCAGAGTCTATCGGCACTTCTTGAGAGCCAGCATCTTGACGCACCATTTTGGGCTTCGTATATTGGTGCTGTAGCGGGGCTTATAGCCATGGTTGTACCAATCATCCCAACGACTGCAGAGGAGGTGAAAAATGCTATCAGGTTAGTGTCATTCTTCAGAAGTATGCTAAGTCTTGTTGTCTAATGAACACAGCATAAAAACACATCTCAAGCAGGCAGAGGATAAGAAAGAGAGAATCGTATTAGCGATCAGAGTCGCCTCCGCCAACATAGCGGGTGTCAGTCTAGAAGATCTCACCGACAGAGTTGAGAAATCCGCCAAAAAGAATGGAGGAAAGAAGCCAAGATACAAGATAACTGCCCAAGTGAGCCTATTACCATGACACATTTCTTCATCAACATAAACCATCCCAATACACACAAGTTTTCCTTCGATCCACATTGAACAAGCTCATATGCAGCGAGCGTCGTTGTATTCGTTATAAATCATAAAAGAACCATCATATCATGCTTTTTTGTTCGTATTTTGTCTTTTCCATATGTTTTTTTCTCTTCCTGTTTTGCCTTTTTGTTTGCGAATCATTTTCTGTAATGACTGGACATGATTTGTGCAATCATTACGCACTATCACGGGAGCTTCCCTTACTCTTGGTACTACTTCGAGGGCGTCTCTTGGATGAGATCTTCTTAAGCTCATGGTTAACCACCAAGGCGCTTAGTCGCTCATCAACCTTGTACGACGAACGCTGAATTCTCTCGTCTGGTGAAGGGTCAGTGGCACGTCTCACATAATAAGGTGCTGTGGTCTTACAGAATTCCTTTCTGGCGTCCATCATATCCTGGGAGAACTGGCGAATTTTGCTGCTGTGGCGAGCATGAGAAGGATAGTCCTTGAGCCAGTCCATTGACATCTCCATTCTCTTGGGAGTCTTGAATTGGCAGTGATAGAATATGGCTATCAAAGGGAAGAATCCATTGTAAAGGTTCTCAAAAGCCCCAACTGAATATTATTAGCAATGATGTTTGACCTTCAAGTCAAATTGTCTTACCAATATTCTGATCTCTCTGGGCACTTGGGTTTCGGGCGAAATATCCATCATGTGCGAGGACCAAGTCTCTGTACATGATCATGAGTTGCCACAAGCTGGCCCAAACTGCCATCTTCTCTTGAGCTTTGAGAGAGTCTTGTTGTGCCAAGCAGTCTTCGAGGAGCTTGAGGATATCGTGCTCATGGGACACAAGTGCGTTCCATGCAATGCGTCTAAGCTCGGCTTGAACAGTAAATGGGACCTGAGAGAGCTTGTTGGACGAGCTGCAGCAGGTGAAGCGCGGAGCTTTCCAGATCTTGAAGAAACAATTCATTGTGTGGACCTTAGAGACGAGGTTGTGCTACAATAACAGTTAGTTCTACTGCATACTGCAAGGATCAATAAGAGTGGGTTGCGAGTGTTACCTTTGGAAGTCCCTGGCCGTCCTCATAATATGAGAGCAGAAAATTTTGCACCATATGCTCAAATCTAGAGCTGCGTTCTCTTCGGATCTGGGCCTCAACCCATCGCTGGAGTTCACCATAAGTGGGAAATCTATCCCGCTCAAAAGCAGCGTTTCTTGGATTCTCATCGGTTCCATTCTGAGAATGGTATGCTTGGACGGATGCCCGAAGAAAAGGTGACTCGGCATCGCGGGTGAAGAAGATGACAATATCTCTGGGTTTGGCAGTGGGAAAACGAGGTTCATGATCAACGACACGCCTCTCTTCCGCAGGGTCGGGTGACCAGACGTCTAAATATGATATGTCTTAGTGTGCATGTCTCACTTTGAGGCTGGGGGCCAGGGGGGTTGTTCGACATACCGACGATGTGACGAATCACAGGCGGAGCAACCGCAGGGGTCCTACGGGTACAGACTAGGTGTGAGTGGTCTGGGAAGGCCTTACGGCAATAGGGACAGACGCCACAGTCTTGACACTGGGTAATGGCTCAGTTCAGTGTTTGTTTCAGAGGGGCAATGGCCTTGTATAGGCATTGTCTTGGATTGGTTTTCTTACGCGGGTCTTGGAGATACGGCACGGAAGACAGGCTCCACTCTTGCGGACATCGGCTGTCTGGTCTGGATCAGAGAGCTGTCTTGACCTCTTCTCCACAGAACGCTGACGCTTGACACCAGAGGTTGAGTTTGAGGAGGGTGAGTATGAGTATGTCTTGGTGTGGCTTGAGCGGCGGGACGAGGACTCGTGTACCTGGATCTGATGTGGGTAGCCATACCCCCGGGGGGCGTGCTTGCTAGGTACGGCCTGGGGGTACGTCCACTTATCATCCTGGGCCTGAACCTCTTGGAGGCTGACTCGAGGACGTCGACGGACATCGTCGACGCCATCGAAGAAGACGGAGCCAGAGTGAGACGAGGGAGAGGTACTACCACCTCTAACGAGTTCTGGTGGGGTTTGACCCATGGACTCGGATGTGGTAATCCCTCCATCGTCTGGGCTCAGGCCAGGGGTCATCCTTAGGTATTCGGCCTCGCTCCTGTCAAGAGAAAGATGATCAAGAAAGGAAGGGATATCAGTGATGAGCGAGGGAAGGTCCCTGTAGCTTAGGCGAGGGGAGCTAGAAGCTCCTGGGTAGTCCTGAGACCTGGTCGAGTCACAGTAGAGATCCCAGTCAAAGACAGACCTGAAGAGCTCATCATAGTCCAGGCCCGGGGAGGTGGGAACACGCGGGTTTTCTTGACCTATCTGGGACAAGTCTCTGGACGCAAAGACAGCAGCGGAAGCACCTCCTTTATCCATGTTGACGACCTGCCTGCCCTGCAATGTAATGTACTGTTTCTGGTGTAAGTCACGAGGAGCTATCTTGGTGGAACCTCGATGTCTGCGCTGGGCGAATTGAAGCACGCAGCAAATACTTGTCAGAAGACGATAAGGTGAAAAGTTCCAATGTGCCTGATGCTTGCGTGCAAGATTGAGCGATTCAGAGACACGTCCTGGCACCAGAGAGTTATAATTCGGCCTTCCTCGACACTCGTGGTGGACTTGTTCACTTACACCATCCTCTTCTTCACTTCTCGGTGTAAGACAGGGGTTGTATTGGCTAGACCTCACCAATTTCCACTGTAATTGACCAATCAAACAACCTTGTCTTACCGATTTTCGACATGAGTTGAGTCCGGGAGAACGCTACGAGTTGCTAGTAGACCTAGATCACGGGAATAGTGTATATGACTATTGTTGGGATGGAGGAGAGGCGAAACTTTATCGATGGTAAACTAGACGGCTAGAATTATCTAGTGTTGCCGGCGCAATTGTCTGTTGATGCTATCAAACCTTCGTGATGTGCTGTTGGTGTTGATATCTGGATGACCAGACAAGACAATGATATTCAAGTAAGGGCTGCCATCTACTTCCTGGGATCAATTGCAATTGCGAATCTGTCAATTCAAGTCGCAATTGTCAGTAATGGAACTAGTTCCCTTTGTTATCCTCCGCACGGGCGGTCTGTTAGCCTTGGTGTCGTGTAGTAGAGCAATGGAGTATATCTGTGATATATGGGTTATCAACTCAAACCGAAACACTCAATTGGTCAAACCAAAACTAGATACATATCAGAACCCAACATAAACACCAGAGGAAACTTGCGATTGACTTCTTTTGGGCTTTTCTTCCCAGTGTCAGCACTTAGCTTGGTGGTGATGCTAGTTCATTGACATCCCAAAGTGGGATCGTGCGGTTGTATAGACAGGGATGTCACCTCTAAGAACTCACGACTCCAAGAAAGACTCGCCGCGTCCATCATCAAAATATCATCATTTATAAGTTATTGAAATTTGATCTGTTCAATCTGAATGGCACTAAGTCGAGTACTTCTTGACGCAGCAAATACAAATATGTTTGCATAATACTGACGATTTATTAGCTATCACAACTACACAATTTTTATATCCGACAGCGGGCTCAAATTTAAGTCAATTTAAATTTAATCACTCATTGAAAACTTAGATATCGTCTATCAAATTTAGGATTTAATTTCTCGTCTGGCTTTAATTTAAGCACATGGCGCCCCGTCCCGGCAATGCGGGGCCGACAACGGCTCCGGCCGTGGCCAAATTTAACCTCAGCGCCACCGGAGCTCCGCGTCGGTAAATTTGGAAGCGAGACCCACGCTGGTTGCCTTATTGAGCAAGACAAGATGAGTTGCATGAGACATCAGTCATGTGCTCAGATTTTCTCCAAGCAATGCAGCGCGACTTTCCTACCTGCTTTTTATTTCATTGAAGACGTGACTCGAAACAAAATTGACTGCTTATCTCTCTGGTTAAGACTTTGAGGAGGCATAGGATAACCTTAGTCTAAAGCTCTGTAAATAAAATCATAAAGTGAACCTAAAATCATCATAAATTACGGATATAAAACGCCTTTTTCGTATAGCTTTCCGAAACGCCAGTTGTAAGGTAAAACCCATTGATTCGCCACTCATTCGCTCAACGATGCCTTCTGCTTCCTTCACCGTCTACTAACATTATGTGAATGTTAATGGTGGGTTTTCTGAGGCCGGCGAGAGAGTATTCAGTATTAGGAGACACTTACCCTCCCGTACTCCCAACCTTTGCCCACTCCATGATCCGTAGTCGGGCCAGCGCAATGACGAGCTCGAGATTAAATTTTCGAGCTCTCTCCTTCTGGCAACCATTATAGTTAACCAAACCCTAGACTTGGCGGTATCATGGTCTGCCACATCGGGTTTTAGCTCCTAAACAGGTTCTAAAGCATCCTAAAGAGATCCCAAAGGGATCTAGATTTTAGGCCTTATCATTCTAAGTTGGTTATTTTCAGGCCAGCCTGAAGATATAACCTCATGAAAAGGCACTTGTCCCTATGATCCTCCGAATGGGAAGAGCATACATGTCATGAACTCCCCTGGCGGTCAGAGGTCGGAAGAGATTCATTGCTAATGTGTTCGCGGGCTGGGACTCGCAGCAGCGGGCTTCTAGGGATCCCGTCATGCCTGACAGGAAGATCAACGATACGCATATTGAAGCCGGAACGCTTATTTACACTCTCCCCCTCACCAAAGAGCAAATCGCTAAGGGCATTACTACTCAAAAGCCTGAACGACGCATCGGAGCGACGGTGTATTTCGGACTGACCCTCAACTACGAAATCGGATCTATCCTCTGGACTTGAAAGCACTTCCTTTGCGGAGGAATACCCACACACTCTTTCAAAATTTTCGAAGGGATGACAGATGTTGAGATGAGAGCGGAAGCGATTCGAAACTACGATGACCATGAGAGAGAACGCATCAACAAGTTCAATAAGGAGTACGTTAGAGCCAACACACATCGGGCCATCAAGAAACGGCCACGAGAAGGGCCTCACCCGCAGCCTACCATCGAAATAGAAGACAGTGCGCTTCACATCGCAGAAATGAACCTTGCATCTTCGTGCGTTCGCTTGGGAAGCTGGGCGAATGGTTAAAGTTGCCGAGGAAATCGAGGCCAGCCCCCCAGCAAACGGCCTACCAAGTCTTCCCATAAGAAGCATGCAACCTTTTCAATGAAGGAACAATCGAAATAGGGTAAGTGGGAAGGAAGGTGAGGCTGCAAATAGTGGTTATCTCCCTCCCCAGGGATTTAGCATCTTGAGAAGCCCATTATCAACAACTTTTTGATTTGCATCAACGTGAAGCCCCTTCTGTTGAAAGCTTAGTATCAAGTGACGGTCAATGGATCAAAAGCAAGGCAAGCGTGTCATTGAACCTAGTATCTTTTATCTCATTTCATTCTTAACCTGTCCCGATTTTATTCCTAAGCCATCTCCTGTTTTGGTCTAATAAATGGGCGTGGAAGTCGGGAATGCTTAGGCCTTCCTGAGCCTCTCGTAGTAAACTATATGAACCATTGCTGTAGAGGAATGCTCGATCACCATAGGTAGATTCTGTTTGTTTGATGATAGGTTCCAAAGTATAATATCAGTAACCCTTCGAAGAACACTGGAAGCCATCGTTTGACGTCCTGGTTTGAAGTCTGGCGGAAGTTGAATGCGACACCGCCCTTCCTGTACAAGGTACCTATAGTGATTAGCATTTGCGGCAGTTGTAGCTGTGTTGTGGATCTCTTTATCGTGTATTGCTATTCGTCGGAATCCTCCCTCCATGATGGTTGTTGAGCCTGTATAGACTTTTGTCGGGATTGAGTTGTCACATGGTACTGTTGACGCCTTCACCGGCCGTTTGCCACATATATTTAACTCTTTCGTGGCGATGTTATCAGCACCGACTTGAACCGCCACGTTTAGGTACCTAGGCGAGACGCTGGGCACAGTTTCTTGGTACATTTGGTAGATCGAGGAGGTCCCCACGGTTCAGATTGACTCTTACTAGTACCTCTTGCGTCTTCATTGGAGTATGGTGTGTTGAGTTATCTGCAAGCTGGCCACGGTCCAAGTTGGCCAGCATTGCGCTGAGTTCAACTGTCGTTTCTCGATCATTTCGACTAAGCTTTGACTAGGAGCTAAAGTCTCCAGCGATGTAAGATTTCGCCCGTTGTGATAGTTTATGAACCATTGTCGTAATTCTTGACTGGTATCTGGCTCCATTCGGATGCCCATTCTCCACGGTGAATGCTTCATTCAAGCTTCTTGAGTCTGCCTCGATGGTCTTTCCAATTTGTAAGGCACGTGCATCTGACTCTTCGTCTTCATCCAGTAGAATGGGTCGTCGTCGTCCTCTTGCCAATCGAATTCTTCAAGTCGCACTGGTATGCCCCTTCAGTTGCCACCCTTGCGTACACCAAGTACAACCTCTTAGAGAGCTAGAATGCTTCTGACCTCAAGGTGTAACGCCAGCAATAACTGGTTCTCAAGTAGGTAGGTAGCCTACCTACCTAAGCTTTACTAATTCTACACCGAATTTACCTCAGTCTTGCCCATCACTTAGGATAGAGATCCTAAGTGTTTCTTGCCTTCCTTGACCCGAACCACCTGCTTCCATTTGCCCAGAACTGCCTTCTACTGGACCTCTGGTGTATTTTGAGAATGAATGAATAGCGTAAACGAACCACGAATCGCTATCTTCTTCTCTGGTACACTGCATTATGGCCTTTCTGGTGTGTAAAAATTCGCTACTCCTTGGGGTCTTCTCGAAGTTAGTGCGAGATATTACGACGAGGTCAACTGAACTCAGTTATTAGCTTGAGATGTTGGTTTTGAATGACTTCTATAGATCCGCAAACCCCCTTCCCTTCCTAAGGCGGGTGGTATAGAACCTCAAAGCCTTTGGTCTGTATTTCTGCGTTTCATGTTCCTGGTTTCAATGGTCTTTTGACCGATATCATAGTCATACTCTAATGATATGATGCAAGTAATAGTGAGCCGGTGTTGCGGCAGGTGAGTCTGACGGATAGATATCTATACACAGCGCATATAACTGTATGTTAGTCTGCAAACTATAAATGATAATCAACAGAAGAAGATGGTAACTCTTCTCATTAATAGGGATTACACATGAGAAGATTGTCACGAAGCTACATTTAAGGTGAGAGGACTGTGCATCTTAAATTTTTGCAAGTTCATAACAGGGTCAGATTGGGTAATATTTATTGAGTATATTGCTTGTCTAGACAGTTGCTTACTGGCTTAAATCTTATGATAACCATTTGAGTTGCCTTGGTATGAAACGTAATATCATTCGTACGGTTTGATGTTAACAATAGCTAGGCCCACACAACTAACTGAACAAAACCACTTGAGCAACAGGAACAATCAATTTATGTTTAGTTGCTTCGGTTTCAGTCCCGCTTCTCGATCTAGTATCATTCTGCGCAGCAATTGATCGTGTGATGCTGACATGGACATGGACTCTCTTTCTAAGAAACAGTCAGCTCTTGTTCCACAAATAAAATTAAAGCCACTAACGGAAATAGAAGCTTTCGGTGCGTAAGCTCATGAAGGCTCCGATGAGAGACTCGTCATCGTTGAGAAGCTTGCGTGTTGCAGCTACCCGGAAGTCGGCATAGAGTGGACTAGTTACGCGGAATAGGGCTGCGTAGATAGATACGAGATAGTGATAAAAATGCGTCCCGACTTCTAACTTGCACTCTGGAAATCCGCTGTAATCTTCAGGCACATGGCAAGGGAATTCCTGGAAGGCCATATACGTGTGGACCAGTTTCCGATACATAAGTATCAGACACCAGAGGCTAGCCCAGAGGGCGATTGAGTTATCAGGCCCAATACCTACACTACCAAAGACAACCTTCTCGAGCTCAAGAAGAACCTCTTTCTCTATTGGTTGGGAGGCCGCTTTTGAGATCTGGCCAAACTGGGTATGCAATGCACAAGATGGCGGAGTCATACTCCCCTCCCTTTCCACGCAAAGAATGAGACCCAGGCGGATTTTGGTCAGGCAATTGAGCCTGTGTACTTTGCGGACAAACTCGAACTATGTCATGTAAATGGGCTGAGCAAGGCGTCAAGATGAGAATTTGCTTACCATAGGCAGGGATGCTTCCGACTGACTGTACCTCAAGATGAATGAATCCACGGTTTGCTGAAAGCCTATACAACGGGTATCCTGGTGAACAATCATTCTTTCGACCCAGTCAATCAGTTGGCTTGGTGGAAGAAGCTGCGGTAAGGCATAGCGGGCGCTTTCTTGGCGGTATGATTCGACTTGCTCGCCGACTTGGTCTGTCACGACCCAGCAACAGAACCATGGTGGTGTTGTGTTTCCATAATAATCCTGAACTTCAACTTCTAGAGCTGGATTGTCAAGGTAGTCCATGGACAAGGAGACTTTTCGATGTGGCCCAAGATGAGTTGTGCCTGCTATAAGCTCCTGGTTCAGCAACCTCGCAGTATAATCGATATAGTGAAGATCTGTTACTGTTAGCTGACTTAAAATAAATGCCGGCCAGATACATGCTTACCTCCTGAGCTGAATCTCATTTTCGTCAACTTCTCACGGATACATAACTGAATTCCAAGAATACCGGCCGCTTTTTCACATGCTTGACATGGAGCCCCTACGCCACACTAAAAGGTCAACTTCTGGATGTACGTGCCTGGGCATTCGTAATGAGACATACAGATATTCTTCGAACTTTGCATCTGAAGCAAGCACCAGTTTTCCGGACTCGAGCAACTTCAAGCCTCCTTTTTTCGTCAAAATCCTTTCTCTTCTTCTTGATACCATCGGGCTTGGTGGGGTTAGAGGGGAAACATATGACCGAATATTCAGGGACTGAGACAGTTGAACGAATTCCTTTGCGCCTTGGCTGATTAAGTGATCGATTCCTCTCATAGCCACGTTTTGTATCATCTTGTCTCTTCTTTTCGGAACATTGCTGTTTGCTAGTGGCAGCAGGGATAGGGATCTCGTTTAAAGGTGTAAGAGGTTGGGCCGATTTTGAGGGTGTTGAAGTTCCCTCACAGAGACGCTCAATGTCGAGGAACTCTTCAAGTTCAATGACTCCAGGAGAGTATCGCTCAAAGGGTCCTTCTTGCAGGATTATTGGTTCCATTTTCAAGAACTTATAAGTTGGTAGTGGATCAAGATTATCGAGACATCCTGTACTTGTGATATCCTTTCGTCAGTGGATAATGAGAAAGATGGGGCACCGGCTTCTACTGTCCTATCAGATCATAGCATTGACAGCTCCTCGGTGAGCTTAGATGCGCCATAATAGGAAAGTTTACGTCACGTGAAATCACTACATGCACTCAGAGGCGAATAGCAATGCTTCCCTTTTTGACAGATGCCTTGAGTCAAGGACAAACATAAACTTTGACTGAAAAGAGCTTGGCTGCGGATGGCTGAAGACAAGCATCGCATTGGAATGTATACTGGGGTCCAGACCGCCCTCTTCAGAATCTTACGTATAAGCACTTGCCTTTGGGGTTTCTTAAATTAAGCCGACATTCACAACGTTGACACCATGGAGTATTGGTCAAACCCACCTCAGTAATAAGATTCGGATATAGGCAATATGCATATTCCTGCAACTCTATAACTGTATCTCTGTCTACACCTGAAGTGTTACAATGATTCAGTGGGCCTAGAACACAAGTACGAGAGTTCATCCGACAGTCCGTCTCAGACAGAGAACACAAAATGTTGGTCAGCGCAATAGCAACACAGGACAGGCGCCGAGCTGAGTCTCGTCCAGTAGGGATAAAGATCCACACGGCCGTTTTTGGCGTATTCCTTGGGGCGAACAGACACCAGGCTAGGTTACAAGGGTGGGACGATTTTCCGGAATGTTCTATAAAAAGGCCAGACGCGGAGCAGCAAAGTCATGCAGACGCAGCAGACGAGCATGCACCCGAGAACTGGATCCCACGACGGAGCCAAGAAGTTGAAGGAGCCATTAGAATCTCGACAACTTCTCACGATCCTTCGCCTTTTCCTGGGCAAAATGGATTCTCTCCCTTTTCTGTCTGATGTGCAGAGCCAATCTCGGCTACCGCTAAGCCCCTCAAAAACGACCGATGGAGCACCCAGCCAGGGGTCTAAAGTATGACGCAGCTGGTCTGGAGATCTGATGTACCCTTATGGTGTAGTTAGTGTGCGGCAATTGGGGATTAATTTTTCACTGTCCAGATCGTCTCCATAATCAACTCCCAGCCTGATGGCTGGATTATGAAGCACAACATGAGGCGTATCACCATGCGCCTTTCTGACAGGCATTTGTGCACACATACACACATAAATTTATTACTGCGGCGTCTATTATTGAGCTCGGTCTCCGGGGTGGCACTCACTTGATGACAGGTAAGCTGTAACCCGTCGATGAAATCCCTGAGGTTTGTCTAGGTCGAGGAGCATGAGTTAGAGGCGATGATCATGGACTGTAAGCCCCCTGTTTTACGGACACTTTCCCCTAAGGCGCAATTGGTGACTCGTGTAACTAACTGCTGGCCTGCTGGGCATCGCACATGAGGCGGCCGAGAGAAATCTGGAGAACACAACCGAAGTCTAAAATCGTCCAAGACTTTACTGATGGGGATCTGTCTCGAGTATACGATATTTACCCATCATGTGCTGTCAAGTCGGTCTGAGATACGAGAAGCGAAACATCGTAACCGGGTAGATTTCCCCAGTTTATTGGATTCCTGCTGCAACCTCTGCACCAAGACGGTCCATTCTGTTGAGAGCGGCCAACCATGGTTGGGCGTTGTATTTTTGTGAGTTGGTTTTTGCAGATCTTACGAGGGCGAGAACCAGTCACAGACGGGCAAAATGGGAATAAGATAATTCCGATGTGAGGGAATAGGGGGCCTAGGGGGCCAATGCAGGAGTTTGAAGCAGGGTGAGACTTATTGGAATTTCTCAATTTCTGACTGCGATGATGAGTTTTGTCCTGACCTCCAATGGGAATGACGACGGGTGAAGTTTACACATGATGGTGGTGAAAAGAAGCGAGGACTTTTCATGATTCGACAAGGTGCCGATGCCGATAAATGTAACCGGTTTGGGCGTTGTCGACGGCAGAAGGCAGCCACAAGATCAATACAAGACCAACCACACCAGGAACATGACTGTTTCGGGATGTGGCTGATTCCCGAAAGTCCCAAAAACTTTGCTTCGTGCAGATCACATTTTGTGGTGGGAGACAAAATAACAGCGAAAAGATTAGACTGGATATGGGGAAATTGAGCGATCGAGTTGTACGTAACTGATAATCTTAGACCAGAAACCCACCATCTCAATCTGTGAACTGGTATTAAATGTGAGGCAACCGTTCGGGGGAACGCCCAGAAGGAAACGCTGAAACTTCGAAACGGCCAAGCACTGTGAGTGACAGGGAGACCGTGGGGTTGACGGTTGGCTCTCGCTGATCCATCCTGCTTCTCCGATCCCTGGCATAATAATAGTGCTGGTAGTTACTGGCCAAGTCATGAAGCATCAAGAAGGTGTATGTAATTCCAATCTCTAAGCCAATCCGACCGTACTGTTGCATTACTGTCAACACCAATTCAGCCTGGCTGAGGATCATCATAAACAATCTGAGCATCAGATATCTAAAGTCACTCTCAGGTACTTGCAGGTACCATACGCAGGGTCCATTCGTATCGTGTCAGTGTGTTTACTCTATGTACGTAGGCCCTTGAGGCTCAATCCCACTCTATCTACCGCAGTTACATCTTTGGACTCGCCATAGCGGCAGCTAATTGCACCAGATGGACACCACTAACTAATAATTATGTTGCACACTGATTTTTCTCGGCCTTTACTCAGCGCCCGGGACTTCCTTGTCGTCGGCGACCCCATGCACTTTGGCGCTCACAACAGAGAAAAGCACCTCACCTCATCCTTGAGGAGAAATATGCGCACCGTTGGCCAAAGCACACCCTAGGCTGAGCATTGGGCAATGAAGATTCGCAATGCTTGCTCTAGAAGGCTTACTTTCGGTATTCACAGCCATGCCTCAGCTGTTGATGGTGAGGGGGGGCCTCAGGTGCGTTTTATGCTGGTGCAATAGAAGTGATTCTAGAGACTCAAAGGGATTCATAGAGGTTTGTAGATCAAACGTTGAAATACGAGGAACCCTGGGCATATGTTTCGAAATGGCAGGGTCGTGACTTATCCAATGTGGTATTTATTCATTCATTCAACTCCCAGACAATAAGTGGCATCATCGTACCATAGACACCTAGCTTACCAGGGAAGCTATGTTGAAGCTTCAAGATACAGGATCAATTACTTCACAACCGAGCGTCTTTCAAACAGACTATCAATATGAATTGATTACTCGCTTCCCTGCCGACATTAGATGATGTCTCTCTTTCTCTCCCTTTCAAGTCTCAGTCTTGGCTTATGTGGTGAATCAAGTGTCTTCTCCACTTGTCTGAAATCACTCCGCAGACCAGTCAAGAGATGGATGAGCCGCCCAGACCAGAAACGACCCGCTACTATGGAAAAAGGATTCAAGGATTCGAATTGGATGCCTCGTTTCCATTGTCACGGATCCGTAATGGTATTGGCAGCGGCGTAGCTAAGCTACAGCACCTGCGACACGACGCGGCACAACACGAGTAACAAGGCGATGAACATGAATAGAGCACAAGCACGAGCCTGTCTGGGGCTGGAGAAAAGAGAGACATGACATCCCATCGTAAGAGGGTGAATACAGATGCATGCATGTGGATGTGAATAGCGCACTGTTTTAGACACGGCGTATCCGGTTTCCGTAGTTGACAAGTCAACTGAATCAGCGGGGGTTTTGGTGATTCAAATGTCTTTGACTGACAGCTCCCGTTCAGCCAGTCGTCCGTCTTTCTAGGCTTTTCTCTCTCTCTTCAGTTCAGGAGAAGCCAATCCCTCTGAGCACCACTCGCACTCAAGCAGCCAACGTCATTGCGTATCCACTAAGTCCCGAGCCCCCGAACCCGGACCCGACCCCGTTGATCCAGAGACACACCCAAAAGTAGCAGCAAAACCACCCAAGTACCCAGCGAGTACCTGAAGTACCCAGCGAGTACCTGAAGTACCTGCTAATTAACCAGCCAGCGTCAAGCTTTCCCAGGCCTTTTATGGGCCTTGAGTCTCCATCTTTTGGGGGGCTTGTCCCCAGCGCAGGGAAGACCCGTCCTAGATCTGACACGAAGCCACAGACTAAAATACTGCGTGCCCTGCGTATTCCCTACCTTAGTATCTAGCGGAAAAGGGCTTTTGCCTGACTTTTTTCTCTTAGTTGACGCTTGCTGCCGTCTCTTCCACTCCCAGTCTGAAGTCAAGTTCTCCGTTGAGCTCTCCTCAGTTTCAGTTTCTTTTCTTTCTTCTTTCTTTTGTTGCTGGCAGTCCCCCTGACATAAAGAATTGCCCATCCGCCGGTCCCCTTTTACACACCTTTTTTAACCCGGGTTCTTACCAGCTCACTTACTGCCTTGCCTGACCAAGCTTGCATAAGGTAGCTTAGCTCGCCTTGCTTGCCCTGCCTTGCATTGCCTTGTTCTGTTTGAACTGTCACTCGTTTTGCCACAAGTACCCTCTGCTGCCATTCTTAGCATAGGTACTCTACCTTTCCTGTTCCTCTACTTTGCTGCATGTAACGCTGGCGTCTGGACGATCTGGTCACCTCTTGCATTTGCTAGGACGAACGAATTGCATCGCCCGTCATGACGTCGAGCAGGTCCTTCCGGGCTTCTATAATGCCCTCTATGCTGCGGTCAAACACAGATCCTGATTCTTCATCTTCTACTCGCAAGAGCGTAAAAAAGTCAAACACTTCCGATCTCGCTCACCTGCGTGGTTCAAACATTGGGTCGTCAAAGTCCACCACAAACTTGCCTCACATGGGCTCCAACTCGCAGCAAGACCAAGACGCTGTACAACACAACCGTCCACGTTCCGCCGAGCAAAAGACTATTCGTAAACGCAACGACTCTACTCAAAAAGTGTCCTTGCCCAAATCCCAGTCGACGACAAACCTCTCTCCTACAAAGGGTTCAACTCGCTGGAGAAATCGACTTTCATCTTTTCTTCCATCGCTCGTTCTGCCATCTGAGCCTACACCAAAATCTGTACCAACGCCTCCGGCACCTGCGGCGCCCTCCGCTCCCGCTTCCGCTGTCACAGCCGCTGTTTCTCCTGCACCCACCAAATCTTCTTCTCCCACGGATACCTCGACCACCACTAACACTGCTACAACCCCTCCTACAACCGTTGACGATAGCGCCTCGTCTACTACTCCCAGCATCATCGACCCCACCGTCCGGATGACGAGCGATTACCACGACGCCCTCACCCACCAGGCTCATGGCCAATACCAACCAGGCCATGCTGGTTCCCCGCCTAGTCCGGACTCGATCCCAACTCGCGGCAGCGACAGCCTTGATGGCACATTAAACCCTCAGCCTCAGATCATGGCGCCGATTCCTCCATCCCCAGAGGTCCAGAGAGCCACCATGAGCCCCCAGGAACCTAATATGCCACCTCCTCCGATTCCTACTTCTCCTTCAGATAATGTCAGCAGTGGTAGTGGAAAGTTGCGAAAGGAAAACCCCGCCGCTCGATCACGAAGCGGCTCTCTCCAGCACTCATCCAGCAACTCCAATGGTGACTCCATCCAGGCTCTCAAGACTCGACAAACTTCTCCAGTTCCTGATCGTGGTCGTCGCGCATCTTCAGTCCAGTCTCCTAACAGCCGCAATAACAACACCAAGAGCCGCGTGGTTTCCACACCCCTCGCCATCAGACCAGGTTCATCAAAGGGTGATGCGAGCCAGAGCCCAACGCGGGGTCGTCTCCGAAGAAGTTGGTTGCCTGGTGGAAGATCGCGATCAAACTCGATGGACGTCTCCAACACAAATGCCTCAACTGCGTGGGTACTGTCCGACGATACACAAGCTGAGTACAATGCTTCGTTTCTCAAGAATGGAGAAAAGGTAAGTGACGTTGCTCTACCGTCA
Organism: Fusarium sp. NRRL 25184; assembly: GCA_013755755.1. Taxonomy (NCBI): domain Eukaryota; kingdom Fungi; phylum Ascomycota; class Sordariomycetes; order Hypocreales; family Nectriaceae; genus Fusarium; species Fusarium sp. NRRL 25184. The sequence goes on along the minus strand of JABSSZ010000592.1, from coordinate 21,617 downwards.
AACCTTGGTTTCAGAGTTAATATTTGTGCTCGATTAGGTTCCGGAACTATGGAACGAAAGCGGAGCTGTGCTTGTCTACCTTTACCCCAAGGGCAGTGGCTTCGGGCCGTCGTTCAAGGTTCAAGAATTCACAATCAGTTCGTCCTGGGTTTTTAATGAACTTATTCAGCGAGAGCGAGAGATGCCTATGAGCAGGGACCGAACAAGGAGTTTCAGCGGCCGCGACAGCCTGACGGCCGAAGATGCGAACCGTTTCATCTCCCCACCAAACTCACCTCCTGCTCCGGATGATGGATATGATGACTGCCTCCACCTGTATCTTCCCAATGGTACTCCCGGTCAAGAAACACCACCCGATATGGATCGCTTGATTGCTACCCGCAACCTGTTCGCCTTCTTGACGGGACAGCCTCTCGTTGCGACCAAGACTCGCCCTACCAACTTCCACGCTTTCCTGGAGATTTCAAAGCTTTTGGAAGAATATGGCTTCACTAGTTATGATGGAACCACTTTTGGAGACGCTGTTGATCTTAGTTTCGGGTTTTACATGGACCAGCATGCTCTTGCAGACTGCCGGAACAGCCGGGAGAAGACTCTCGAGGCATTGATTCTGGGCGAGCGCATGCGGTCAGCCGATCTCTACAATGAAGCATTTGCCCATGCTGCGGGCAAGCTTCCAGCTATCCAGGATCTGAAGCTTCCTCTCTGGAACCAGGTTTCGGAAAAGACACGCACGAACTTGGAACGTGCGGGTACCGATCTGAACAACCGCCAGCATAACGCCAATATGCACCTGGAGCAATTCGAATTCCCTGCACTTTTCTCAGGTATTGCAAACTCAACTTCCATGTCAGAGCTTAGAAGCGTCCGCTTCAAGGTGTGGAAGCAGTCATTCACCAAGATGCGTAATTTCGCTCTGAGCTACTACAAGACAGCATTCGGCAACTGGCCACCCAAAGCAAGCAGCAAAAAGAACCCATTCTCCGAGAGCGGCCTCAACAGACTTGTCCTCAAGGTTTTGTATTCTGACATGTGTGCTCTTTATGACTTGCTGGTCGACCGCACCAACCGAACTTCGAGAATCATGGATGCTGTTCCTGAACTCTCTAACGATCCCGACAAGATGATCATGTCTGCACTGCGAAACATCATGTCCGAATTCGATCGCTCGAAGCCGCCTGTTCTTCCTCCCATTCCTTACGATTGTCCGCAATTGCCTACTGCGACATCTATCCTGGAAACTTACGATACGCTGTCGCCAAAGAAACAGGCAAAATTCGACAAGGGCATCAAGGAACATGAACTCATGCTCATGTTAAATAAGGCTTACAATTATGACACTAATGCCACAAAGGTTCCTTTCTTGGACAAGTTTAAGGAGTTTGAGCTTCGTGAGGCTCGAGGCAAGACGCCTCAAGATTTTGCTGACCAGCGCATTGGTTATTGGCTGTTCCTTTACGTTGTCGTCCAGTCACTTCCTGTCTTGGTTGTGGATGCTCCAGGCATGCAGTTCACCGAAGGTGTTGAGTACTTCCTCTGTGAGCCTCCTCTGGGTAACCCCCCTTGGGTTCCGGATCAGCAAGTCAAGAAGATGTGGTATGAGGTGGCTGGCACAGGTGGCTTAGTCGAGCTCTCTCAAGATGCTGTTCTTTTCAGCGTGGAAGCCACTTACCACCGAAGTCACTGCTGGCTTGCTGCTACCCAGTGGGAGAGCGGCGCTTCAGGACTTCAAGCCCAGGCACCAACGGAACCTTCGCTGTCACCTTTGCAGCCCCCACGGTCCATGTTCCTGGATGAGGACTTTATGCCGACACCACCACCGTCTTTCGGCAACGGTTACAACACTCCTCCATCCCCTATCGGCAGCCCTTCGGGCTCTCTTCGCCCTCGAACTCACTCGCCTGGCGGAAGCCGAGCCAATCAAGCTTGGCGATCCAGTATCGCCTTGGGATTGGAGCCTGTACCTCTCCAGCCCCCAAGCCCATTCGGAGAACGTAGCAGTTCTCTTGGTGGGCGCCCTCCCAGTCTCATGATGGGTTCGCGGAACTCATCTGTGGGTAACCTAGCGGCTTTTGGCCACCAGAGCTTCCCTCAAACAGAGTCACCTCCTCCCGAGCAGACTGGCGCAACCTTCGACGATATCTTGCGCAGCGATGCCATGAAGAAAGAAAAGAAGAAGAGCCGCTTTTTCTAATTACTGTCGGTTTCCTTGGTCAGAACTTGCCCAGCGTCATTCTAAGAGCTCTGGAGCTCAATCCTTGTACAGCTAGCTGCCGGGTTCCTTGTATGCGTGCATGACTTTCCGCCAGCTTTGGCGTGCTTTTATCCAATCACAGCAACCTTTAATATGGCAACGACCCCCTCAGCCGAAGGTTCATTGCAAGTACCCTTTGACTGCTTTGCGGGCTGTTATTATTTCCCCGTTTCCTTTCCTTGACTTTCTCATCTACTTCCTCACATACACAATATCACATACTTTTTGGAAAGGAGGTCGGGCGGAACAAGAACCTAGCCCTTTTACTATTTAACGACATTTAGCATGAGAAGAGCAAAATAAAAAATCTACACAGATATGTAGTCGGGACGGGATCATAACTATCTAGTTTTAACCTAGACATGGTTGATAGAAACGATGTCTTTAATTGGCCGGAAGAAAAAAATGTTTAATTGTTTACTTTTTGCATATGAGGCGTACAGCAAATTTATCGATATTGCAAGAGAGCACAACGGCGTTCATTCGGTGGCATTGGTAGCTTTAATTACTAGAGCTAAATACATTGGTTCATTACACATACGTTTCGTTTATTTCATTATTATTATCATTGTCATTTTGGTTGAGCCAAGATGGAGATGCCGATACTACATATTTGCACGCATATTATATCTTTAAAGTATGTAAATATTGCACAATGGCTGAATGTCTTTTTTTTTATTCACATGTTTTTGATATGTGCCTATGCTATGAGCCCAATCTTGTTTACCAATTTAAGCGAGAACGCCATGTAACGATATCCCTGAACCTTGGGACTTCCCAGATATATATCGTGCCATGCCATTCCACTTCCATATCCGTGCCGGCCGTAAATCGTAACCATACTATTATCTCCCCAAGAGTTTTGGTATATTTTCAGGTGAGCACCCTCAGAGAGTGACTTTGGTCCACCGACCTCTCTCTGTATGCCACCATCTTTCTTTCTCTTTCTTATCCGCCACGATGCCATCACGCATATTCCAGCGTCCAGTGCATCCTTCCCTCCCACCGATGAGACTCTCACCAGCATCGCCATCTAAATCTCTCACATCAATGAGACCGCCTTTGTCGTCTGTAGTACCCCGGTCAGGAAGAAGGTGGTACTTGATAGGGCTTCCAGCCGTACCAATGAATCCAGCCATGGAGAGAGTCTCAGTGATAGTTCCGTCCTCATCTACTACATTGACGGTGAATTTTGGCCGGGAACGTGCTGCTTCGAGACGGGCTTGGGCGGCCAGCCGTGCGGTATGAAGGCTTGTGTAAGGGCGACGTGTGTCGCCAAACGGAGATGTCGGGGTCCGTGGAGAAGCGAGAGGTGAGTTGTTGGATTTGAACAGGCGTGTGGGAGACATCGGGCTTGCCGAGCTCGGAGGAAATGCAAAAGGTGATGAGCTCTCTGGTTGCTCAGAGGTTCGGAATCGATCAGAAGGAAGATCAATTCTCTCGACGGGGTAGCACAGATCCTGAAAGATGCCGTCTGGGTCGTTAAGTGCTCGAAGTGTCTTCAAAGCCGGAAATCCTCCTGCAGAGATACTGCGAGCGAGAATATCATCCGCTGCATTGACACAGGTAGCATGGCTGGTGATATCCCAGTGGAGACTCTGCACGCTGTTGTTTGCAAGATATGGCATCATCCAGAGTGCGAAGCTATCGTTTTCCGGCATGACGGGTGGGAAAGTCTGAACCAGAGAAAAGCTGACCAAGTTTCTCAAATTGGACAAAATGCGCGCTAGAGCAGCGAGAGACGTGAGAGGTGTGTGTCGAAGAGTAAGCTTACGCAGAGGAAGGCTAGAGGACTGCGTTGCGAATGATGATAGCCCGCTCGAGGTTATACCGCTGATGTGAGATAACGTCAAGGAATGTAGAGGTGGCAGGGCGAGGAGGGTTGAGTCGTCGAAGCTATTGGGCGGTAGGTTACAGAGATGAAGATGTTTGAGGTTCGGAAGACGCTTGAGTGTTGATGTGAGAAGGTTCTCGGGCGTGACGGTAGCTCCTGGGAGACAATGCACAGTAAAGGTTTCCAGGCGAGACCAATTATCATGATATTCCAAAAAGGCAGCTTCCTGGAAAGGTTTGAGTTCTCCAGGCATTACCAAGCCAAGCTGCTGAGTACTCGATTGGATTCTCTGTTGTCTCTGATGGGGTGAAGCTTGTACAAGCCAGTTCATTTCTCTTAACATAGGTCTTGTTGATAACGCATGGAAGATCTTCTTGAAGGAGTGGTCGTATGGAACCGACAGACCAGTGAGACTCTCGAGATTAGGACACGCCATGACGAGCGTCGCAATTAGATCCTCATACTCGGCAGTTCCGGAGCCTTTGGCGACAATTTCAGGGGCCGGAACTTTAAGTGTGCGGACGATTCCAGCGATGTGAGGATTAGAGCGGAGTATGCGCCGGAGCATGAGGACACGAACGCCCTGTGCCATTTTAAACTTCTTCTTGAGAGTTGCTGAGTCTGGGCCCACGAGTTGGATATTTTGGTATCTGACACCAGTTAGCTTTTCCTCATGGGTGGTTGGAAGAGTTGTGCTTACAGTGCTATTTGAGCGGGCCTGTACCACTTGCGGCAAGCCACTGCGATGTTGCAAGCATCTCGCATCCAACAAGTTGCACAGCTCCCGCTTTTATCCTCCAGGTGAATATCTCTTAATTGCTCCAGTATATTTGAGAGGATCTCTGAGGGCAATCTGGCGAAGAGCTCATTCGGTTGAAGGGGAGCTCGTGAAGAAGACAGTTTCTTGATAGGCATTGGCCGTTGATACATATACTCAGGTCGCCATTGAGATGTCGATTCGTTCGTTTCCATACTCGTTCTACTTCCCCAAGAAGGGGTCCGTCTTGCTGAGATGATGCTTTCTCGAGATTGAAAGGACGATGCAGTCGTAACTGAGTTGTTGGACAGTTTTCGAGGACGGTTAAGGGCGGCATTTGGCCTCGCATTTGTAGGATCTGCCAGGGGAGTTTCGAGAACAGCATATGTTGGTCGAGGGTACGCTGTTGGAGCAAAGTTGTCTTGTTTGCTCTTTGGGGACTCAGTGTTTGCAAGGAAAGCGTTGATGGCGTTTTCTTGAACTGAAGACAGATCTTTTGGTGAGCCAAAAGACGGCGGGTGAACTGGTCGGAGAGTAATTGTAGGGTCCTTCATAGTTGCAGTAGTGTCAAGCTTGAGCTGGTTCTTGTGCTGCTTGTCATTGGGCTTTGTCACTGGCGGTGATCCAGCATATGCGGAAGCTCTCTTGGATCTCAGTTTGTTTGAACCAGGACGGCTATACCAAGAATTAAATTATTAGTATTAGAAAAACATGTGTTCGAAGGCAACGACCAACAACCTCCGCGAGTCAACGGAAATCGCAAGTATATCATTCAACATGGGTCCTAAGGTTTAAAAAAAAGTCCTAGAATCACACCACTTCCCCATGGTACACGCAAATGCCTAGACTAGGCATAATTGGCGTCTTAGGATGAAGATCTGACGTAGGCAGAAAGATGTTTTTGGCTGTGCCTTTGCGGTAGACAGGGAGCTTGAAGCGCCACGCAGGGGAAAATGTGGACATGTAATTTAAAAAAAACCATCGAGATGTGAGAGCCTCGTTGGAGCTGAATGCGCTAGAGCTGGGGTCGCATGCGGCCAACACCAAGACCAAGACACTAGGACGCCGGGTTTAGGGGTTGGACGGGATGGGGCGTTCTCGATCTTTTTTTCCGGATGTCTTCTAGGGGTTTTACTTCGGAACTTTCCAAGGGGTGAAGAGAGGGGGAATAATAGAAAAGAAGGGGTTCTAAGACAGACAATGCATTATGTTGCGTGGTATAGGAATGGGATGTCGAGTATAGCTGACTGTAAAACAGGTGACGAACAACAATAATAATAAAAGAAACTCTTTTACTCACACAAGGTCAATCGATTGGCGGTTCTTCTTCTTCTTCTTCCCATTCCCTGCCAATGGATCCTCATCAATCATAGTAACCGCCCAAACATGTCTCCTAAACTCTTCTGCCCTCTTGTCCTCAATGGCAGACATTGAGCTTCGACCATGGTGAAAGAAGCGCTTGAACTCTTGTCCGTGGTGGTTATGTTGAACCTCGAACATGGTCGCTAATGTGGAGTTCGAAGATGATCGACGGAGGTTATTTATTGTGACAGGGTGTTTTTTTTTTTTTGGTCTATCGATATTCGTTTATGTTGCACCAGATTGTCGTGATAATGTTCCGATGATGACTGCCGGACCAATAGAGTCGAGGATATCGTAACCGAAGAAATAATATGAATGTTGAAGTATAGGACAAGGAAGAAGCGGCTCAGGGGGACATGAGGACTTAAAAGGCAGACGATAAGTTTGATCAGGGAGGGAGGCTTGTCCTATAATCATGCCATTCATTGGATGCTATCCAATGCAAAATACACGGTCAAGTCAAACGCCTCTGCATCGTTTGGCGTAAGGGTATCTCAGACATGCAGCCCCCTTCGTCAGCCGAGTCGATATACTTTTCGGTTGACCAGGTGAGAAGTACAGTATTATTTAGTTAGGCCAGCAGTAAGAAGACCCAAGACTTTGGTAAACTCCCGAAACGGGCTTGCGTCAACCTTAAGTAACTTATGGATTGTGCACAGTCGCTCAAGTAACTTATGGATTGTGCACAGTCGCTCAAGTAACGTACGCATCTCCCGATCGATGTCACAAAACACAATCCATTCAAGCAAAGCCACAGGGAAAAACCAAGATTCAGGTTTGAGGGTGCGGAGCCAATAGAGATCCGTAGCTTGGGTGGTAGAGAACGAGAACCCTGCTTTGTCCCCTGCTTGCTTGTGTTTTGGATTTGCTGGGGTTGTACTGTAAATCTTGAAGACGTAAACCTGGGGTTTGACCAGGAGAGAGAACTGTATAACAGTAAACATTTGAGGAAGATATAAATGCTTTCAAAGCTCATATGTTGATACGATGACAGTCCAGTGCCTAAATCATCCGCAGAGAAGAAAACTTGAGCAGTACGTCGCCTCTTGGGAGTACTTGGAGACCCAACCGCCAGCTCAAAAATAGCATCGCGTCAGGAACACAGCGCATCCCTGTCTTTTCTGCTTGTAACACCCAATTTTCTATGCCTTGCAGAACCTCCATACCAATACCAAGCAAAGCATAGCCAACGCAGCGGGGTCTCATGACCTCAACATCAACTCAATCCTTCAACAACTTGGACAATTCTTTTCCGAATTCTTAGGTTGGCTGCAGAGTAATTCAGTGGCTGGAAATACGTACCAAGTGCTTTTCGGGACTGGCTGGATCCCGGGACAACAACCGTTCGATCCGTTCAACATGTGCATATTGACGGGACCTCAATAACTAAGTATTTGTGCAACAAGGGACCCCCTAGACTACTCGCCTCCGATCAGAGCAGGGAACGTTTTTCCATTCTGGAAAAGAAAACACACAGACATTTCAATAGCATAAAGTCTCGGAGATTTGTACGGGTACCCACACTATATCGACTAGCCATCCCTCCACAAAATGCGCATTTCACAATTATCGCCAAGTCTTGAAAGCTTCGGTTAAAACTACGGTGATGCGAATCCTCCTGACGGTTCACCGTACTGCGTACCCATATGTACAGTACATACGAGCATGTTGCGTGTGCTGGCATTTGTTGTGGGGGGAATCGTCATGAGAACCGACAGATCCGCAGGTATGTAGCTCTCGTTATGGTTGAAAGATTGGGATACAACTGGACAGTCATGGCATCATTCTTATTCATCTAGTGGTTTGTGCTCCCTCTGAACAATGAGTTATCGAACCCTTGACTTACCATTCTATACCGCTTCTTCTCAATTGCTGAGCCTCAATACAGTACCTACTGTACCTATACAGGGATACCTTGCCATGAAGTAACCGTTGCCAACATAAGGGCCATTCTGTTTTCAACATCAAAGATGTCATTTTCCCATCACTCTTTCCCTCTGCATCGCTTACAGAAGCTAATAAACAGCCCCATTATCTGTCCAAGTTTAAGGCTCTTGGTAACCAGGAACACCAAGCTAAATAAGTTCATTTTTGTTGCTGATTTTCCAGGTGGCTGGTCTCAAACTTGCAAGTACAGTACATTTGATCGGTGGCTCTGTGCGATACTCCATACACCTTAGTTTCTTCTCTTAGCTCCTCTCAATTAGCAATTGAACTCTTCTTCCATGACGCCAAACTCCAAACTCCTACACGTGCATCAGCATCTTTCAGCTTGCACCTGCAATATTTACCAACTTCTGACTTGGTTCTGAAACTTAGCTTCCCACTCGCCACACCTCAGTGCGGGGATGTGGCCGTGCGTGGTGCAGTACTGCACATCCAGTACCTAGGTGGGATGGTTCTTCACCCTTCATCCGAACCGCACTCTCTTCGATGGCCGCGCGGCGAGATCCCTTGTGTTGGATGACGAGTCCATGTGTTGACTCTGATCTCGAATAACGGTGGTTGCATCAAACTGTGTTGTTCGTTTCTTCTCATTCGCCATCTCGAGAGGCCTCAGCACTCTCTCATCAGACCTTGGAGTCTCGTCAAGTACCAAGCCTTCATCAGGGTGTACAGTCCTCCCAAATCCTCGTCTGAACACATATTGCGGTGTTTGGAGAGGCGACATCTGATCCTCTTTACTCAACTCGCCTCCCGGCAATGGCGTGATCCGGGCATTCTTGACCCATTCGTAAATTGGACCATCATCTAGAATGGATTGAACTCGACGGTGTTCAGCCTGCGTCATGTGTTCTTTGCGTTCTAATATAACCTCGTCTATACTGTTTTTCAGTACTAGAGTCTCGACAAAGACTGGTTTTTGCTGGCTGATCCTTCGCGCACGGCCAATTGCCTGCGCTTCAACTTGAGGGTTTAGGACTGGGCTGATAAAGTAGATCCGTGACGCAACTCTCATATCTAGGCCGAAAGCTGCTTGCGAGATGTCCATCAGGAGAACTCTTCGTCCTTGTTAGCCTATGGCATCAAGAGCGGTTCAGAAACTCACCTGAAATCATCATTGTCATTGAAAGTGTTGACGTATTGTGATCGTCTCTGTACGGTCAGTCCTTTGGCATAGATTAGATGTTGTACTTGGAGCTGTTTGAAGTTAGCATTGGGTTTGACAACAGGCATATCCTTCCTTACAACTTCCAGCACACCGGCTAGATACCATGCGATATTGTCATTTTCATAGAAGATAAGTATCTTCTCGTTTTCCTGATACCTGAGAACGCTATCAATCAGGTATGAAAGTTTGGCTGATACCGTGGATGTGATCTTAACTGTTTCCAACGGCCCAAGTGCACCATCAGCGGTAGCTTCGACTTCCGCTTTCACATCACTAATGCCGTGAGCATTAGTGATTCGGTGTTTGTCATCTCCCAGTTTCGTATTACCTGCCAAGGTTTGGGAGCTGTCTGTTGTCTCATCTGATGTGAGCATGCGCATTCTAGAATCGAGCCCTTCTTGAATCAATCGGCCATTCAACAGAGCATTCAGCTCCTCGGGTTTTGATGCTGATTTATAGATGAGTTTCTGAAGTGTCACCAACATGGTTGACGAGCTGCATATGTGGTCCCCTACTTCTTGATCGAGTGACCAAGATGCGCTGACACTGTGCGGTAAACCGTGGACGCTGAGCGGCATCTCGTGAAATGCATTGCAAAGAGCCTTGACCTTATTGTTGGAAACAACATGCCCAAACTCAATCGCCTGCTCAAGGAGTTCTCGATCTTGGTCACTGGTGGGTACTTTTTTCTCGACAAGAAAATCTTCAGCGGTTTTGACAGCTTTGTCGATATCCTGCTGAGAATAGAACGATCCTCCAAAGAAGCTCGCCTGCTTCAAGTTGTGCACAATCTGAAGAAGAGCCTTTCGCTGTTTGTTGTGAAAAAAGTAATCCATATCCGTTCGTTGAGATTGGACTGAGTTGAAGATGATCATCATGGAGAAGATGTTGAGTGACATCTGGTCCTGGTACGAACCTTCCAATACAACGAGCTTCTCGTTAACAGGTGGGAAGAGACTATTGACCTCTACGATTTGATGCCTGATGATAAGAGAGTTGAGAGTTGCTCTCAAACAGTCCCAGCGGCCTCCACTATTTTTCTTGTGCTTCGGAAGTAGCAAGTAAGTAGTCCAGTCCGCCTTGGTGTCACCAACGTCCAGAATTGTGTTCGCCCATGGCCGGGCTCTCAAATAGAGTGCTGCCATAATACCAATCCTTTCCAGATCCCGTTTCTCCATTTCTAGAATAGATTTCCTGGATGCGTTGCAAGTCGCCACTGAATCACCCTCTTCAGGTTGTGCTACAGATTGCGGTGTTTCTGTTTGCATGTCGACTCCATACAAGCCTTGAGATGGAGTTCCTGTCACAATCCATCGCGCAGAGAAATGCAAAGCATCGAGAACGAGAAGCAGATTGCTCTTGCTACTCATCCTTGAATGCCCAAGCTTGTGTCCTTCATCGACAATGCATCGCTTGAAATGGACCTTGGACAGTGGAGATTGTTCAAGTCCACCTTCTTGTCGAAGTAGAATTTCCAACCTTGTCTGAGTGAAGAGGATGAGATCGAATTTCAACAAGTCTTCCGCTTTCGGGAGTGGCTGATCTCGTGTCACAACGAGAACCTCCAGGCCATCGGTATGCTTGCTAATCTCCTGCTTCCACTGAACCAATAAGTTAGGGGGCACAACCACAATACTCCCATTACTGAGGTAGAGCAGCTTCTTTTTTGACTGAATTCCGGTACAGGATCTCGTAGTTCGTCGTTGTTCAGATAACTCGATAAAGTAGTACCCCGGGTTTCTTTCTAGTGCTGCAATACACCTCTCATACTCGTCCCCTAACTTTATCTTGTAGAGGTCGAAATAAGGACGCCAGGGGACAGCATTCCTTGTGGCACAAGACGCAGCCATTTCAGCCAAAGGAGCCAGTCGCTTCCTGATTGGGGCTTTCTCGGCACAAACGTACTCGGGTGGTTGAGTGGGCAGTCCTTTTGTTGCAAGAATGAGCGCGAGACAGATGATAGTCTTTCCAGCGCCCATCTCTTCAGCAAGGATGCCGCCAGAGACCCCATCATAGTGTCGTGGCTCCCTGAGCACTGTACCAACTACAGTATCAATGTACCATGTTCCTCCTTCTTGGTCTTTCACGTGAAGTAGACGCGGGTCAAGCACCTGCTCGGGTTGAACCTCTTTTTGCAGCATCATGGCCGAAGACCTTCGCTGATACGGATACAGCTCCGACTTTAATCCTGGAACCTGGCCGTCCAAAATATCGCACATGGCAGACTTTGAGTAAGTTTCCTCGATACTGCTGATTCTAGGCGTGGGTGATGGGATTTTGTTGAAAAGTTGCAACAGAGACATGCCTTCATTCAGATGTTCATTCTGGACAACAGCTTCGTGGAGGAGTGGCTTATCCAGCCATATTGCGTTTGGATTTCCAGACCAGGCTTCCTGTGAGTAGTTTAATTGACCAAGGACAGTGTTTCTTGCCTCCCGTAGAGATGAGTTGGAGCGGTCTACCGTGCTACGAAGGACATCATCGGGGAGAAGATAGACCCTAAGAATGCCATTATCGGAATCTTTGCTCTGAATGCTGAATTGTAGTTTTGCCCAGGATGCCCGGAAAAGCCTGATACATGGCCGGAGTGTCCCTATGCGAGTCAAAGCAATTTCCAGGTTATCTGGGAGGAAGGGTTCGTCATCCTCTAAATTCGCTTCGCCTGTTTCTTTTGATAACAAACTGAAGGATCTCCATTCCCGAAGTTCATCTAAGAACCATTCCGAATCCAGTTTGATTTCTGTTTTCTTGATCGGCATACACCCAGTGGGTATGAAAGCTGTTCTTTTGGGTGGCATCCTGATAAGGCTGCTACGAGGTATGAGCAGACTCTAGTTCAAGAAGGGCGAGCATTAATTCTCATCTCAAATTGAAGGTCCGCAGCGGCAAGCCCAGGTGCTCATTAGGGTTGATCAAAAATCTGATATGAGATTTCACTTGGTTTTGGTCTACGCGAGGGGGATGTTTGGTCAGAGGAGAGAACACAGATGGCTGCCTACAGGGTGGGCAAAACACACAGTATGTACAAATTCATTGCACACTGTAGGGGAGTATTCACCAACGCCTAGTAACAGGGTTCGATGAAATCTGCCAATCTACCCAATACCCAGATAGCGGATGGGTGATGAGAGCGCTATTCTATTAATAGCATGATATTTTATATTCCAAGTCAAGGTATATTGATTATCTATCATCAGACGCAGGCTCCCATCTCTCAAGCAGTCCCACTTGCCACTCGTTGAAAGTCCTTTCTTGAACGGGTAGTAATTCACTGCTCCGTAACAAGCAATTATCTGCTGCTTTGATAGCTTCCTCGGGCAAACTTATCTCCTGGACATCTGAGGTCATGGACGTGATAAGCTTCTCACTCTCTACTGGATCGATATACTTGTAGAGTATCTTCATCGCCGTCTTGCGGTCAGCAGCAGAGGACGCTGTATATACGACATTGGGGTTCAACACCCAGAGATGAAGGTTCTTATGAGAAACTGCTTCGGATTTTGCAATCCCAGAAGTATGCGGCGTGATAATAGACTTGGATGACCCCGACCTCGAAATCGTAGCCAGCAGAGTTGCTGCGAGACACTCGGAACTGCTTGGGCTAGGATCTGTGGTCTTGGTTTGGCAAGTGATTTTCCATTTGAACAGTGTGACAGACAATGCCGCGATATTGTACAAGCCTACTTCTGTCGTGCATTCCCGGCAAAATATGTGTAAAAACTTCTTGCTCTCGTTGTCATTGAGCGCCAACGAAGAGAGATCGAACCCAGCATCCGGTGTTGAGGAAGAAAACTATAGTGTGTAAGTAAACTGCCAATGATAAAAATTTTCATGCAAATTCTTGAGCGATATGCCTCTCGGTAATCTCTAAACACCCATATCTATGAGAGGTTAGATGAAAAAGAGAGGCCGCGTCTTCAGATTACCTTAGGATCCCGTTCTGTGAAGAAGGTTTCCAGAAAGCTGGCTGCCCATCAAGGTGGGGACGACAAGTGCATTCATATTGGGGAGTTGTATCGATGGCCAGATCACTGAAAGGTTTGGGATACCGACATGGACATCTTCTTTCTCCCCGTAGATTGATTGCTTGAGGGTTTGCCAAGCGTAGTCAAGGACAAATCAGTGCTGCGGGATTGATACTTACTTGCAGGCCTCGGCAGTCGGACTCCGAGAACAAGAATGATGTCAGGTCGACAAAGCCAACTCCCTGTTGGGCGGATATAGCATGATTGGCACCGTAGCCTTTAGTGACCAAAGACTCAGGATCCTGGTGGTCATGGTCATGAGGTTTATGGCAATGCCAAAATTCCATCATTTCAGCCCAGTTCTCACTCGGTAAGTCTTTCCATGTATTGATGATACTTTGGGCGACGAACTCGCTTCCACAGCTTCGGCAGGCTACCGATGATCCAGTTGTGATATCGACTGATGTCCATGGCAACGCTTGGCTCTCTAGAGAGAAATGAGAGGGCCTCGCTTCTGTTGGTGAGACTGGAAGCCTCCATGATAGACTTGAACGGCCAATCTGGGCTACAGGTAATGAGCCTATGACAGATGTTTGTGCTGGCAAAGCGACGTGCTCTGTGTGGCCTTGGTGTGTTACGCTGAGTTGCCGGCCATCCAGTGAGATTTCTGCTTTTGTCGAGGAATCGACTGATGTTACTAGCGATGCAATAACAGAAATTTGTCTGATGTTCGACAAAAGTTCTGCATATATCGTGGAGGTTTGAGAAGTCATCCTCAGTAAAATCTTGTTGCAGCGAGTGGCTTGCTTGGTTTAAAGATTCTGGAACGAGACGCGCGACCAGGAAGATTGATAGTTGTGTGGCCCGTGCACGCGTCATTGGGGAACCTGTGTTACAGTGCCACCCCTGCCCGCTGCTCCCAAAAAAGGTTTGCCCCGCTATGATTTATTACAGTAGTGCCCGCTGGAAGCCCCAACGGAAGATTGATTTCATTGTTCGATTCAACGTCATGAGCCTTTGACAATCTCTCATCATAATAACCTGAAATCAGTCAACTTTTCCCCATCCTACGATCCTACAATGTCCAGGATTCTTGCTCAAGTTCCCGTGGTTAACAAACTACTGGGACTTGATGGTAACCGCCAAGCCATCAACATCCCCTCGGTTGAGATTCATCACATTGAGACAAACCCGAGCAAACGGGCAAGATGTCTAAAGCACCTCTTGAAAGCGAATCATGCCAACTACTCAATCGTCTACAACAACCTTCAATACGACAATCATAACGCTCATATCCTCAGCTCAGCATACCTCTTGGGAGCAAGTGTTCCTCAACTAAATGACATCTACGACAGAGAAATCCGCGAGCTGGAGGCATGGGTACCGTCGCCCGCTGAGATTGGAGAAGATGACTGGCAAGAGCTTCGGGGCGATGCGAGGTACCAGCGGGCTTTTGTGGACTTCTTTGAAGACAAGCTCGTTATGCGATTCCATTATGACTGGCACCAAGAAATGGAGCATTATCTGTTCACTGGCGATGAGCCTCTCATCAATGGTCTGATCGGCGGTCGTATGTTTACACTTTCGTATGAATAAAACATACCGTTGCTAACACTCACAGTCGGACACCCGCTGATCCATCTAGGCTATGCCTTTGAGATGGATTGTAAGGAACTTGCCATGGAAGCCCTTGGACTTGCTTGTGTTCAACATGACTTTCTCCATAAGTACCTCGACAACAAGTCGTACACCAGAAAGGCGCCTTTCACCTCGGCCTCCCCAATGGATCTTCTCACCAAACTATCCAAGGACGATCGATTTGATGCCGTCAGATCCGGCCTGTATGACCTAGAAGAGCTTTTCAGCAAGCATGAGGATATCATCCTGGAGTACTGGAACGCATGGGAAATCACAGACCCTGTCAAGCAGTTCGAACTGTCCCAAGAAGCTGCAGCTGCTTTACTAGTTGCCACAGTCAAGCCAGGCAGCCACGCATTCAACTTCATGCTCGTGCATATACTAACAACCAGTCATGCTGTCCGAGTTCTCCTCCCTTTCTTTCCCGAGAAATATCATATTCCTCTTGTCCGGCAATGGTGGCTTCTGGCCTTGGGCATCTTTATCGTGAAACGCCGGCCACTCCCAGATCCGGATAACGTAGACAGCGATACCAAACAACGAGGCTGGGATTACGTTGAGGACAAGGCAGTGAACTCTGACTGGGCTACAGATGCTCATTACGTCAAAGGTAAGGCCATTTCTCCAGTTGCTATATCCCCGTCCACTAACCCTGTGAAAGCAATCCGAGTGTTGAAGGAGGCTTCAAAGACATGGGGCGACGTTCACGATCGATACCTTCTGGCAGCCCTGACATTCGTCGACAACTTCAAGGGGTGGACATACTGAGATGGGAAGCGTGTAGTATAAGGATATAAATTGCCTGGGACGAGAGTCTGGGAAAACGATGCAACGGCGCACCCTGGATACGGATCGGTTATATACTTTCTTGTAAAATCACCTCCAGATTGATAGCATTACGAAATGACCACTAAGGTACAATGCGAAAACGAACTTATGAAACTGCCCCATCGAGAACATGCTGTGGCTAGTGATTCATCTGTTAAATAGATCCTCGATTTGGGAGTCTATTTAAGCAGGGGTTAAATGTTAATCTGCCTACTGTAACGTGCTTTAATGGGCCCTACACTGTACTGCGGGTCTCAATTCACGATAAGGCTCCATCAGAGCTATCAGATACCTAGTCAACAGCATCATCACCATCTCCCCACGGCATACGGAAGTCTCCAACACGCACTCCCCAACTCGATCGCGTACCCCTTCAGAACGTTATGCTGTTGCTGCAAATGCACCCTCTGCGCTGATGGCTCCGCCCGCGAAGCGCCGCCGGCGGAATGTCGTTGACGCTTCAGACGATGAAAAAGAACCGCCCCGTGCAAACACCCTGACCAAGTTTCTGATTACTTCACCAAGCTCCTCTACGAAAAGCCGCGTCACTACAGCTTCACCGAGCCCGACAAAACCTAAGATCGTCGACAACAAGCCAACCAAGAATGGCTCACTTCGGCTACCTCGTCGAGCGCAAGCGAAGAGCAATAGCACGAGTCCAAGCGCGAAGCGTACCAAGGATGTTGGCAAAGCAGCAGATACGGGAAAGACAGCTGATTTGAAGACGCTCTTTTCGAATCAGGCACAAAGGGCTGCGCGGTCGAGTGCTGGGGATATGCGATCCGTTCCTCTTGAAGATATTATCAGTGATCCTATCTCAGAGGATGATGAGATCTCGGAACATAAGGCAAGCTCTGCAAGCTTAGTTGGGCGGCATGCTAAGAAGAGATTGCGAAACGACTCGCAATCGTCGTTGCCTAGTGCACCCAGCGCCAGCCAAAAGTTCATCAAACCACCTAAGCCAGTACCTATAGCTAGGCCAAACGACGATGCACGCCCTTGGTCAGAACGATTTGGACCTCGAAATCTGGAGGAATTAGCAGTTCACAAGAAAAAAGTCTCCGATGTGAGGAGGTGGTTGGAGGATGTGATAGCTGGGCGCATGCGCCAGCGTCTGCTTATTCTCAAAGGTGCTGCTGGGTCCGGAAAGACAACGACTATGCGGCTTCTGGCAAACGACATGGGTAGTGAGCTTCTTGAATGGAGAAATCCTGCGGGAAGCTCTGGACTGGGTTTCGTTTCAGCACCTGCGCAATTTCAAGAGTTTCTTGGTCGTGGTGGTAAATTTGGAGCATTAGAGACCGATACTTCAGTGTCATCGACCCAGAACAGCTCTCAGGCCACCCGAAAGAATGATGCGAAACGAGTTATCCTCATCGAGGAGTTTCCTAACACATTTTCAAGATCTTCAACGGCTTTAACATCCTTCCGGAGCACCGTTTTACAGTACCTTGCTAATAGTACACCCTCTTTATCCATGTTTGCGAAGCCTTCGCAGCATGAGCCCATAACGCCAGTGGTCATGGTCATTTCAGAAACTCATCTGACTACAACTTCTGCATCGGCGGACAGTTTTACTGCCCATCGACTTTTGGGGCCGGAAATCTTACAACATCCAGGGGTTGGTATGATTGAGTTCAATGCCATCGCCCCGTCGTTACTCCTGAAGGCACTCGAGCTCGTTGTCCAGAAAGAGGCCAGAAAATCTGGTCGCAGGAAAACACCAGGCCCTCAAGTTCTAAAACGTCTTTGTGAAATTGGAGACATCAGAAACGCCGTGTCATCTCTCGAATTTCTGTGTCTGAAAGGTGACCAGCAAGGAGATTGGGGCAACAAAGTCGTGCTCACAAAGCAGACCAAGGGCGCGAAAGATGCTATCAAGCTCACACAAGGCGAAGAGGAGAGCCTGGAACAAGTATCTCAACGTGAAGCGAGTCTAGGTATTTTCCATGCTGTTGGAAAGGTTGTCTACAACAAACGAGACGAACTTCCTCCACGAGGAGGTGACAATGTCGAGAATCTTCCAAGCTTTCTTTCGCATTTCTCGAGACCGAAACGCTCACAAGTGTCTGTTGACACGCTCATCGATGAGACGGGCACAGACACGCATACTTTCGTTTCGGCATTACATGAAAACTACGTTCTATCCTGTGAGAGCACAGATCCTATGGACTTGTCAACGCCAATGGACTATGTTAATGACTGTATCGAGTATCTGTCACAAGCTGATCTCCTCTCACCATCAAGAGATATCTTCTTCGGCGGCAGGGGTGGCTTTTCAGGCTCAGACTCTGGCAGCCATGTGCTACGACAAGACGAGATAACTTTCCAGGTAGCTGTCAGGGGCATGTTATTCTCACTTCCTAACCCTGTTAAGCGCAAATCATCAACCATGTCCAAGGGCAGCGACGCCTTCAAGATGTTCTACCCAACGAGTCTGAAACTCTGGCGTGCCAAGGAAGAGTTAGAAGGTTTTGTGGACATGTGGTCTACAAAACTACTTAAAGGCGATGATGGAGCAACGAAAAATCTCACCGACGGAGCCACAGCGTTTCGTCGTCCTCAGCAATCCTCTGGCGAGACTTCCTGGATGCAGCGTAAGCAGCTAAATCGTCAAGCCATGGTAAAGCAGCAGCAGCAGCAAGAAGACGATCCTGATACTGCGCCGCTTCTCTCACTTGGCAGCGCAGCCCGGCGCGAGATGCTCCTTGAGCGTCTCCCATATATGGCGCACATAGCTCGTGCTCGAAAAACACCAAGCTTCCGTTTGCGCGAACTCGAGAAGGTGGTTGCATTTAAAGGCATTAATGCTGCCGATGAAGAATCTGACGCAGAAGACGACATGCAGCCGGGAGAAGCTTGGGCAACAGATAAGCCATCAGAGGAAATGAGTCCCCGGAAGAGAAGTGCGGGTATAAAGGAAGGAAATGTGTCGGGGCTTCTCGCTCAGAAATTGGTGCTTAGTGATGATGATATTGAGGATTAAGGACATAAATGGTTAATACGGAATGGGTTCATGGAAGCAGTGCAATTTGAGGTTCATCTGGTTTTTATTTGCGCTTGGTGTCAAGATCATGACAACAATGAAACGGAGCAAGGGGATAGATAATTTGGGCTGGGCTCACCGTCTCGCGTAAACCGACTTTTGAGCGAGAGGGGAGAAATGGACAGGGACGGAAAGCTTTTACAAATGGTTTAAATCATCATCATCACGTTGAAGTGAGCGTCTGGGCGCGGCGTTAAGTCTATCATATATACAATATCGCAATCGTACAGATCACAATCTCTGGGAATCCATCTTTTCCAGGCCAAAACTTTCAGGCCGTTTTTACTTTTCCAATTCCATTTCCATATCAAATTGCAAAAAAACTTTGGATGAGGTATCACTTAGTGGTGGAACAGACGAATGTTCTGCTCCACAAAGGTAATGCCCAGCTTCTCCGCGGTATCGAATACGGCGGCATCGTTTTGGCTACCGCCAGGAGCGGCAACATACTTGGCCCCTGACTGAGCAACGCGGAAGACGTTATCAATGAAGGGGAACTATCATGCATGTTAGTAAAATTCAATCGGCCAAAAGAAATATTACTTACGAAAGCGTCACTGGAAACGCAAACATCCTTAAGTTGCTTCATCCAAGCCTCACGTTCCTCAGGGGTGAAGGCAGCTGGGACCTCCTCGAAGACACCCTCAAAAGCTTCGCGCTCAGGACCGTCCTTAGGGAGCTGGCCGCTGACGAGCAGGTCGATGGCATTGCTCTTGTCAGGTCGCTTAGTACCCTTCTTCCACTTGATGCCGAGAACACGCTCATGGAAGCGCATCCACCAGTTGTCGGCCTTGTCACCGGCAAGTCGAGTGCAATGAATTCGGGACTGTTGGCCAGCACCGAGACCAACAACCTGGCCATTGTATGCGTAGCACACTGAGTTGCTTTGGGTGTACTTAAGAGTAATGGTGGCAATGGTCAGATCGCGAGCGGCGCTCTCTGGGAGAGAAGCAGTGTCCTTCGGAGTGATGATTGTGCTGAAGTGCTTGGGGGTGATCTCGACATCGTTGCGGTGCTGCTGGAGGTTGATGCCGTAGACGGTGCGGGTCTCGGTAGCAGGAGGGTTGTATTCGGGGTCGATTTGAAGAACAAGGTATCGGCCACCCTTCTTCTTCTTGAGGATCTCAAGAGCGGCATCCTCGTATCCAGGAGCAATAACACCATCGGAGACCTCCTTGGAGATGATGCGCGCAGTAGGAACGTCAACAACATCGCTGAGAGCGATCATATCGCCAAAGCTGCTCATGCGATCGGCACCTCGAGCACGAGCATAGGCCTGGGCGAGGCTAGACTCATCAATACCCTCGATGTCATGGACAAAGTAGACCTTCTTCTCGTCCTCGGTGAGGGGCAGGCCGATGGCAGCACCAGCGGGAGAGACGTGCTTGAAGCTGGCAGCAGCAGGCTTGCCAAGAGCCTTCTTGAGTTCCTTGACCAGAGGCCAGGCGTTAAGGGAGTCGAGGAGGTTGATATAGCCGGGCGAGCCGCACAGAACCTTAAAGGGCAGGTTGCCCTCGGAAACATAGGCAGCGGCAGGCTTCTGGTGAGGGTTGGCACCATATCGAAGGGCGCTGTACTGTTCGCCGTTGCCGGCGTACTCCTTGCGGAAGAACTGGGAGATAGCAGCATCGTAGTCGGCAGTATGCTCGAAAGCCTTGAGGGCATAGCGGTTACGGCTGGCCTCAGTGATCTCGCCCTTCTCGAGCTCCTTGAGGAAGCCAGCGTAGTCATTAGGGTCGCTGAGGATAGTGACGCGCTTGTGGTTCTTGGCGGCAGCACGGATAAGAGTAACACCACCAATGTCAATCTCCTCAACGGCCTCAGGGATGCTGACGTTTATCTTGGCGACGGTATCCTTGAAGGGGTAGAGGTTGCAGATGACATAATCGACCTTGTTGATGTTCTGCTCGGCGAGGTCCTTCTCGTCGGAGGCGAGATCACGGGCCAGGATACCTGCATGGACGGCAGGGTGAAGCGTCTTGACGCGACCAGCAAGCATCTCGGGGGCCTTGGTGATGGCAGAGACGTCCCTGCAGAAGTCATTTAGCTCTAGTATGAAGCAATTGAGCGCTTGTATCGACTCACTCGACAGGGAATCCCGACTCTCGGATCATCTTGGAGGTGCCTCCAGAAGCGAGAATTCGAACATTCTGCTGGACAAGGCCCTTAGCCAGGTCCAGAAGACCGGTCTTGTCGTAGACTGAGACGATGGCGATCTTCTGCTGGGAGGACATCTTGGAAGCTAGAAAAGAGAACCTTTTGGGAGAGAAAACGGGGAAAAGACGAAAGACAGAAGGGGACGACGAAGAAAAATAAGAAAAGATGTAAGAGGGAAGAGGGCGTCTCATTCAGGTTTGGATTGGGCTCTCGGGCGAGTAAGGAAAGGCCAAAAGGAAAAAAGTTTGGCGGGGTAGTAGCGATTGCGGAAGAGCAATGGAGGGGGCGGGGCAGTCGCAGAAAAAACAGCAACAAGCGTGGACCGTGTTGCTGCGAATTGTTACAATTAAGTTATAAATATTTTGCAGGGGAATCAGCCTTAAATACTTGGTCAAAGCTTGAGATATGACGAGCGAATGCAGAGGTTGAAGGTCGTCCGTACTGGAATTATTTGGAGGGATGCGAGCTCTGTTATCAGTAATGGCAATAGCTATAAATTGAGTTTAAGCCTAGGAAGCCGGGAAAGATTGGAGTTTAAGCCTTTTTACAATCATGTCGTGGGAAAACTCCGTCATCGCACGAGAGGCAAAAATGAACTTGGCTCACTTCATAGATAGGAATAACTAAAATAAAAAGATATATCTGATGAGACTGGGACTCGAAC
>JABSSZ010000589.1:0-21525 GCA_013755755.1 Fusarium sp. NRRL 25184 | reverse complement strand
GGTGGTGGGGAAATACGTTAGTTGATTGGATAGTAACAAACAAACAAAGTCGGAGATCCTAGTTACCCCACCAGCCCTCACCTCAAATGTCTCAAACATATAATGAGACGTGTTCTTTGCCTTCATATTTGGGCCTGAAGCTTCTTTTAAACCCTCAATCCTACACATACCATATCTCTTGAGCACTTTCAATCTTCTTTCATTATAAGAAAATGTCTTCAAGAACCTACCCAGCCTGGTTTTACAGGGTACGCAGTCTGATACAAGACCGCAAGGCACGGGGTCAGACCAATCGATACTATGATCATGACCTGCCTACTGAACCCCGAGACTACGACCAAGATCTCTCTGAGTGTTCCAATGACAGTGAGGATTCTGACCAAGAAATAAGTTCGGAATCATCTGTACTGAGCGATGCCTCTGGATATGCCCCAAGCGAAGAGGTCCAGTATTACGCAATGAAGGAACAGCGGAACGAACGAAAGATCCAATTGAGAGATCGGAGGAGGCAACACGGGTCAAATCAAGAGGATGACGAGCGGTCTGCAGAGGCTGAGCTTCAATAGGACCTGAAGTGGGAGGAGACTGAGATTCGGCCGATCAAAGAAGCCCTCACCAAAGCACAACAGTCCTCGCAAACCAATCCTGCTCCCCTCAAAAGCGTGGAGGGCAGAATGTTTAAGCTTTGGTCTACTGACCACGTAAAGCACTGCACAGCTGAGGTTGCCCCGACAAGATACATTGAGTTCTACGACCCAAAGTCTATGATAACATCCAACCCGGGTAAAGTCGAAGGCCATATTTATATGGTGGCAACCCAAATGTGCGAGATTGATCCATTCGTCCACCCGAAACACGCCAGCCTGAAGACTGTTCGGCTTAATGGCAATCGAGGCCGTCACACTTTCGATGTCCAGTTCTTTGATGACCATCACTTGATACTCAAGATACCCAAAGATTTGGTCTTTTATAGGCAAGCAATAAGTCCGCCTCCGGAGGCGCCGAATGTCTTTACCTACTACGGTATCTGCGAAGACTATGCGGAAAGACGCTACCTCGCAAAGCAGCGGAGAGAAAACCCGTTAGAACGACGTCGTTCAGCATCCCCTGCCTGATTAGTCGCCTATGATAGGTCGATTATTCATGGAGGGTCCCTGCTGTTCGTTCATTTACACGATTGCCTTCTTATTCACTTCCTCATGTTGCTGAAATTCGGATGATTCTGTCGGTCTCTTGATGAGATTTGGTGTATTTCAAGGGACCGAAGTGTTAGGACAAGTGCGAAACGCAATAAGATAATTATCAGTTTATGTCCCTCATTTGTGATTGATCGCTGCAACTACCTGTTTTTGTCACTCTCCAAATGTCATTCCGCATTTATTCTCTGGCACAGGTGATCACGACAGCCTGCAGTCACCGCTTGGTGGAACGTGATGCTCCTCAGCAAATAGATCGTCGCATGTATCCTTCACCCTATTGAACTCGACAGTGCCTTGCACGTCCTCTGCATAAGTCTTGCCATAGACCCTCCTGTCTCCGGCTTGCTAAGACCCGCAAGCGCAGAGTCGGCAATAAGGCCAGCCGAAACACGTTGGATCGCAAGATCTGATTGTTCACAACGCCCAAGTTTCTTCAGCCTAAGCTATGCAAAAAAGACAGGCGTAATTATATAGCTGATTATAGCTGTTGAGAAGGCAAAAAATGAAATGTTTGATGAGACTGGGACTCGAACCCAGGAGGATTGCTCCACCAGGAAATTGGTGTTAAGGTTAACCTTAACCTGGCGCCATAACCAACTCGGCCATCTCACCCAAGCTAGTGCTGATGCTTCGTCGGCTCGGAAATGATGTCTACTACCCTAGCATCGCCCAATTCATCGAGTACTTCAACCAGTTCCATGATGCTCGAGAACATAATCTACATCTTTATCTCCTCTCCCCGATAGATTGACCAAGATCCGCTCTGATGAAGGCCGTTGCGCTGCCAAACGAATGGCAAATGCGATTGCATGTGCGCTCTCTAGAGCAATGATGATACCCTCGCTCTTTGCCATGCGGAAGAATGTCCTGATGACCTCGTCGTTGCCAACTGTTGTGACTGATATACGCCCAGCGTCGTGAAGCATTGCCATCTCGGGCCCAATTCCAGGATAGACTAGCCCGGACGCTACGGATGAAACGGGAGCAGGCTTGCCTTCATGTTGTTGGAGAACCAGCGTCTTTGCGCCATGCAATGTACCTGGTCTACCATAAGACAGTGTCGCTGCATGCTCGCCAATTTTCTTGGATCGTCCCAATGGTTCCACCGCATGCAACTTGACTTCTGTGTCATCAATGAAAGCAGAGTACATTCCCATCGCATTGGATCCACCAGCAACACATGCGATAACATGCTCAGGCAAAGCACCATCACTCATGGCGAGGAATTGTTCTCGAGCTTCTTTGCCGATCACAGACTGAAAGTCTCTCACCATCAACGGGAATGGGTGAGGCCCAATCGCTGAACCAATTGCATACAGCGCATGCTCTCGCTGTTCAACATACGCTTTGAAAGCCGAGTCACTTGCTTCTTTCAACGCAGACTGTCCCGCTGTAGCAGCAACAACCCTTGCTCCAAGAATTTGCATTCGACCAACATTAGACTTTTGCTTTTCAGTATCAACACCGCCCATATGAATCTCACACTCAAGACCAAAATACGCCGCTGCAGTCGCGAGTGCAACACCGTGTTGACCTGCCCCCGTCTCAGCGATGAGCTTAGTCTTTCCCATTGCTTTGGCGAGGAGTGCGAAACCAACGCAGTGGTTGATCTTGTGCGCGCCTGTATGGTTCAGGTCTTCGCGTTTGACAAAAATATGAGCACCGCCGACTTCTCGTGAGATGTTCTCGAGATGGTGGATTGGCGTTGGGCGGCCTTGCAGACCGATGCGGACTTTGTTGAGCGTTTGGTTGAACGAGGGTGAATGGCGAAGGTCTTGGTACTTGGTGGCCAGTTCTTCGAGTGCTTGGTGAGCTTCGGGTGGGTAGAAGTTACCACCGAATTGGCCGTAGTAGCCATTTTGGTCTGGGTAGGTGTCTGAGTGAGGTTGATGAATGCTTCCCATGATGACGGTGAGGGTAGTGAAACGATAGAAGACAGGAGGTTAATTAAAGAATATTGTTATCAACCGGACATAAAGTAGTAGTAGGATCAGCTATATATAGTTTTTCCCAACAAATAGTGCCAAGTCCTGCACATCATCAAATGTTGAGGAGTTCATTCGCAGGGCGCATTCTTACCATTAGGGTGCATCTTGACATGAAGGGTACAAACTAGCGCCATCAAGGTGCCGTAACTGCCAACCGTGAGGAACTCAAAGGATTCATCCTCATAAAATCGTACTGAATGTAAAATAAAGCTAACCCAGAGCTGACTAGGAAATGAACTCCTTGATAGCATCAACAAAATAGCTCTCGTTCTCTAAGTACATTACGTGCCCTGAGTCCGGCACGGTGACAAGCCTGAAATCATCCCCGATGCCCTTCTCCTGCGCAGTCTTGACAACCAAATCTCTCATCATATCCACTAAAGGGTTCAGGTGCGCATCATGGTCTCCTTTAACAAACATTATCTTCTCACAGCTTTCCAAAAGCTGAGGTACAAGCGGCCGCATGTCAAAGCGCTTATCCTTCTGCAACGTCATTATCGCACGCAAGCCATCGAGACTCAGAGTTGAACTGGCAGCTTTAAGCCGTTCATCTTGGTCGGGGTGCTCATCAAGCCACTCTTTGCTCGCCCATCCGTAGTGCATCTGACGAATGACATTCGCAGTAGTCCCATCTGCCTCAGCTTGGGCACGCATCTTGTCGAAGACATCAAGTGGCATTATGTCCAGGGCGCCGAAAGACGCAGGAGGACATGCGCAGTATGTAAGGTTTTGGATCAATTTTGGGCGACGGCAGGCTAGGTAGACGCCGCTGGCTGCACCAAGTGAGACGCCGACCCAGGCGCGGATGCTGTCGATGTGCAAAACACGAAGGAGTTCGTCGATGTCGTTGATCAAATCTTCCATCTTGACGTTATTAACGTCTTTCACAGGAGTGCTTTGACCGTGCCCGGGATGGTCGTAGCTTAGGACGCGGTAGCCTGATGAGGCGAGGCGTTGAGCGACGGGCTGATACAGAGTTGTATCAGCGCCGAAGCTGTTTGAGAGGACAATCCACGGGCCATTCTGTGATGACTGTGCGATACTGTAAGATACCCTGCGGCCTGTAGGAAGGACGGCGCATTTAACGAGGTTCTGAGCAGAGGCCATTGTGGTGCGATCAAGGCAACGGATCAAATATGGTAAAGGTTTGGGGCTACAAGGTGAATTGAGTTGAGCTGTAAATAAACTCAGATATAAGCACCCGGATACTTATTCTCTGCCGGATAGTTCTTTGTCTTGTACAGCACGAAATGTCTCCGAGCATAAGCTGACGGATCCTTCGCCCTTCAGTACTCAGTCCATGGTCAGCAAAACCTGCCAGTGATGCTGACTGTCCTTTCCGCAATTGATTAGCTGCGCAGATGTAACTTGTAATTCTCGCTTAACATTCTTTCGAAGTATCATATAGATCAAAGAGTAACTAAGCAGCCTCGCAGATAATCCTCTACATCTCCAGTCTTAGACAGAGGCGCCATCATACCAACATATCCATCAGGTCTCACCACTGAAACGACACCATCATCCTTTGACACACCTAACACTTCGTAGACGTCCTCCTTCTTTGACACTCCATAAGTTCGCATCTCCGCAAATGTCTTTACTCCCGCTGGCAGATCAGTCCACTCGAATCTTGACGTGAGTGGATGCACCACAATGAGGTTTACAGTGCCTTTCGGGAACTTTTGTAGCATCTCGACGGATGACTGTAAACTTGACTGTGAAATGCCGGATTTGTCGAGCAGGTCATTGCTTGTGAAGACGAGGACGTGGTAACGGCCGGTCGGTGGCATTTCTATGAAATAAGTCAGTAAGTCAGTCTTAGATCTTTGGACCCAAAGTCCCGTGAGAACATACCGTCTTGCAAATGACGAGTAGTGGCGTCGGCATAGCGCTTCACCTCAACATCAAGTAGTCGTCGTCCCGGCGTCAACGCGCCCAAGAGCGGATCTCCTCGAAACAAGTTGCTCTTTGCACCCAGATCTCTTATCAGCTTACTCTCCTTGTACTGGAGTCCGCAACCACTAGTAAACCCGCTGCCTTCACTGAAGACTCGAAGGAACTCTTCGTGGGTGAGGCCTGAAGTCTCGGCATCTGCTGATCCAATGCGACCGGAGAACATGTGCGAGAACTGGGCGTCGAACTCGATAAGTTGGCGAGCTACATCTACGCGCTCTTGCGAAAATGTTTCCAGGATAGAGTCTGTTCCGGAAGTGCTTGAAGGAGTGAGGCCGTGGATCTTGTGAACGAGTTTCCAAGCTAGGTTGTAAGAGTCCATCATTGACACGTTCATGCCCT
Source organism: Fusarium sp. NRRL 25184 (assembly GCA_013755755.1). Classification (NCBI taxonomy): domain Eukaryota; kingdom Fungi; phylum Ascomycota; class Sordariomycetes; order Hypocreales; family Nectriaceae; genus Fusarium; species Fusarium sp. NRRL 25184. Next base: position 16,043 of record JABSSZ010000589.1, on the reverse strand, counting down.
GTCCGGCCTTGGGGCTGTGAGTATGGCAGGCTGCATAAGATTAGCATTGTACCAGCCAAGATTGTTCAATCAGGCTTACCATCTCCAACAATAAACACCCTTTCCACGCCGTCAGACGTCTTAGCAGAGAAACTAGGAGCCATGCGCTGTCCAATCTGATATGCCGCCCACCAATCTGGCTCCGTCCCCTCCTTGATCTTGATCTCATATGGCGCAAACACCTGCCGCGCTTGCTCAAAGATATACTCCAACGTAACCGCACCACGTCGCTTCTTATCAGCTGATTTCTTGTCTGTTCCAGTATCACCACTGGTGTCCACCTCTTCAGCAACCTGGACGTAAAGACGAGTAAGATACTCGCCCGTTGCAATCTGTTCTCGAGGTATGACCATCACAGAGCCAGCGTCTGAGTGGACTGCGGATCGTTTGCGAATGTCGGGGAAGTTTGTATCGGCGACGAAATCGCACACGCCCCAGATGTGATCCGTTGTTTCACCTTCGAGTTCGAGACCCATGCATTTTCGGACTTTGGATCGTGCACCGTCTGCACCGATGAGATACTTTGTTCGAACGGTGCCTTGTTCGGTTGATCCATCTTGAAGATCTTGTTCGTATTTAACCACGATGGGGAAGTCAGGGTTGCTGTCATCGACTGTGTACTCGAGGAAACGATGAGATCTTCGAATTGTCTTGTTGCCGGCATAAAGATGAAGGTTCTCTTCCAGGATTCGCTCAATGCGGCCTTGATGGATAGTTACCTCAAATGGGAAACGAGCAGGAACGTTGACGTCGGGTGCGAAACTGGTTCGTTCAATTCCTGGGCCGTGAGTACCATTGCCGTTGGAGTTTGCGTTCGGTTGCACGGGGTTCCAAAAGGCCACCTCCTCCATGTGACAGCCTTCGCTGATGATCTCACTTGCTATTCCTAAGCTTTGGAATACTTCAAGAGTTCTTGGTTGAAGTCCATCTGCCTGGCCAGCCTTTAGTGTACCTGGCTTAGAGTCGAGGCAGAGAAGTGAGGCTTCTGTGATGCCATATCTTGCGAGCAGCAAGGTGAGAAATAGACCTGCTGGTCCGGCCTATAATGTGCTTGTGAGTATAAATAATTTTATCACTGAGGGCTGTGACTTACACCAACGACGACGACTTCCTTATGTTCTTCGGAGACATTGAACAAATCTGGCTGTTGAGAGAGTCTGGGTAATGGTAGGGCGCGTGAAGGGAGGATTCTCTGGTCCCGCGCCGCGTTGGAGGTTTCTTGAAAGACAGGCATCGCGAGTATCCAAATAGTGAGTTCAATGAACAATGAAAACGAAAACGAATCTTGCCAATCGTTCAGCGTCTTTCAACTCATGTTTATCAACTCGTAGGGCACGATGCACCGCTTTTCTCGGCACCCACCAATTCCCAATTCCGGTAGTATCTCCGATCTTCCGGCCAAGCCCGGAACTTTGACTTTTCGGCAGTTTTTAGCGCAACTGCCGGGGCGGGGGTACTGTACCAATTCGTTCTTATGAGGGCGGAAGTCCGGAAATTCTCACTCATTCTCACAAGCAATGGCAAGTTCCGGATCTTTACCAAGTCGACGAAATCTACCGCGGGCGTCGCATGCGTGCCAGAGATGTCGCGCCAAGAAGGCAAAATGCGATCAGCAGCAGCCTTGTGCTAATTGTGTGAGACATAAGTGGGATTGTGTCTATGGGTTGAGGAGAAAGAATGGGAGGGCAAGTACTGCTTCGGTGCTGAACGATGTGCAGCGCAATACGCCGCCGTCGCCGTTGTCTTCTTCGCGAACTTATCTTGATGAGACGGCGCGGCGCAGTGAATCGTTAGAACAGGCTCACTCATCGGGTCGTATAGGTATAGTGACCAATGTTGCCTCGCATTGTCTGCGACTGACAGCTCCTTTGGGTAGACGATGGTGATGTTGTCGGTGACATCAATCAGCATACTCACGGCACAGAGTTCTACGGTACATCGTCCAACTTTGTGCTCCTCAATCAATTCTTCGTGTATGCTCAGAAGAATCTACCGCCCGGTCACCCAAACTCAATCGGTAATGCCGGCTTCCTTTCTGCTGACGCTCATGACGGAAATGTTACGAGGCACGGCCTCGTTACACAGTCGCCCATTTCCATCGTCAATCTCCTCTCTGACCGAGAAGTCTTGGAACCTCCTTCAAGACCAAAGACTCCCCCAACGCGAGCAGAGGCCCAAGATGAAATCCAAGCACGTTCGCTTCTTGAGACGAGACAGGGAACTGCGGGACCTGAGGACTCGGTTCATCATGACCCTCCCGCGGCTACCAGCCAGAACAGACCATCCTCGGACAACTCGCTATCATCATCAAAGCAAAGGCTAGAGCGCGAATACATCAGACAGTTCTTCAACAACCTTCACCATCTTCACCCTATGCTAGATCCTGTTGCTTTCGCCAAGCGATGCGAGGAACTCGTCTGGAGCTCTCAAACCTCAATGGAAAGCAACAAGACTCAGCGTCATTTCTTTGCCCTGTACCACATAGTCGTGGCTGTCGGTTCGATCGTTGCTGGCTCTTGTATCACTCAGGAATTTGAGCGCGACATCAATATCTGCATGAAGCTTCCGGCTCAAGGACAAGAATTTAATCCTTCTCGGTTAAGCCAAGAACTCTCCAAGAAGTACTTCCGGAAGTCCAGGATGCTGCTCGGAGATGTCTTTGAAGTTTGCTCTTTAGAGAGTGCCCAGACACTTCTTCTCATGGTATGTGGCCCTCAGTCTCAGTGAAACCGGGAAGCTGACCCAGTAAAGTCTTTGTACTGTCAGAACTCCCTCAAACCTCACGCTTGCTACATGTACTGCGGCCATGCCGTCCGCACAGCACTAGCCATCGGCATCGCAAGAGAAACTCCATCCAACTCGATTGAGGACCGCAAAGCAGCACGAAGAACGTGGTGGTGCATTTACTCTCACGAGATTGACATGAGCTGCAGTGCAGGTCGTCGCGATAGTCTTGGCAAGCCTAGGAATTACCAGATCGATCTGCCTCATATCAGAGGGCAGCATGTTGCGATATCGAACCAGCCTGATCTCGAAAATTGCAGTGTGGCCATGCTCAATGAGATGGTTCATTTCGCTGCTGTCCTACGGCGCATCTCGAAGGAACTATACTATGACTCGAAGGGTCTGACCTTGCTGCAGAAGTCCGCTGTTGCCAAGGAACTCGATCGCCTGCTTGATGACTGGAAGTCTAAGCTACCTACTTATCTAGACTTCACAGCCGTATCATTCCGTGAACAAGAATGGGCAGCTAAGCAGAAACTTGTCCTTCATCTCAGATACCTCAACGCAAGAATTGTTCTCCATCGCCCATTTCTCGGACAACCTATGCTCACGGCAGAAGCGAACATGTCTACACATGCTGAGTTATGTTTGGATGCAGCACGGAAGACAATTTGCGTCATGTATGATGCATACGCAAATAGACACTACTTCCGCACTTGGTGGTACAACTCCACTTACACCTTGTACGCCGGGATGATCGTGCTGTATATCATCATGCTTGGTCCCACATCTGTTCCATCAGAGGACCTCCTCGCCGATGCTGTCAAAGCGCATGATATTTTGCAATCGATGGAGGAGGCTACTGTTGCTCGAAGAAGTGCGAGTCTGATCCAGGAAGGACTAGAGGTAGCGCGAGCATGCATACAGCGGCAACAGAGCAGGCCGTATGGTGATGCTGAACCACCGTTCTTCGATGGTACACAGGGTGACTTGAACAATATTGCAGATCAGTTTTCGAGTGCTGTTTCGGGACAGGATCATGCGTTGTTAGCTTCGATCATTGACCCGAACTTGCTGCAAGATTTCATGGCGGCGGATCATGATGCTCTCGGATTAGGGTTTGAGATGCCGTCTTTAGATGGGCTGTATGGTGAAGCATTGGATGTTGATACCATGTCAATGATGCCCTGAGTGGAAGAACGGTCGAACAGGCATTAAAACCGGATGTGTGTATTTTTCGCAATTAAAATGAAATGTCCATTATGCAATTGTATTATCATTCCTCTAGCTATGGCGCATCTCGCAACCACTATCAGGTAAACTGTCCACTATGTCTAAACGATTCTCTAATCGACATCCGGAACAGGTAGATCATCAATGAATCTGAACTTCCGTCCCAATTTCGCCATTGCCTCCTCAGCCTTCTCCCTCCTAAGTTTCGCGGCCGCTTCATCCGAGACGAGAACAAAGTCATATGTCATCAAGGCGGAACCGATTTTGACACCATACTTGTTCGCGATTTCTTCGTCTTCAACCTTCTTGATGGTAACGATCAACGAGTCCTTGACACCAAACACGGCATCAGTAGTTTCGTAAGGATCGTCCTTGAGGTAGAGTGCGCTACAAGGGCTTTTGTTAGTTATAATCGAGGTGCCAGAGAAGGGCAGACTTACGTGATCAGAGGATCGTATCCGTCTTTCTTGAACATGAAGTGCATATGACTAGGTCGGTAGCAATGTCGGCCCAGTACATCAAGCAACTTTCCGACGGGTCCGTCATGAGGAATAGGATATGGCACAGGTACAATAGCCTTGAACCAAAAGTCTCCATTATCGTCACTCGTCAGCACAGCTCTTCCATCCGGGCCAGTCCGGTCAGCGTGCTGGACATCGTAAAACCCCTTAGAATCAGTCTCCCAGACGTCGATCTTGGCTCCAGGAATTGGGGAACCATTGGCATCCTTGAGGGTACATAGAACAAGCAGAGGTTCGCCTTCAGAGTCTTGGGAGATCAAAGTTCCCTCTTTGACATGCTCTGCCTCATGAGTATGAAATGGACCCAAGACTGTTCCTTCAGTGCTTCCTTTGGGTTTCGGGTGGTCAATCGAGTCCACCAGGAGAGACAAGCCCAAGATATCGGACAACAAGATGAACTCCTGTCGAACGTCGGTACAGATTTGACCAACTTGTGTCAAGAATTGAATAGCAGTCATCCATTCATCCGTAGTGAGTCTTGTCTCTCTTGCTAAGTCATGCAAATGTGTGACAACCCGTTCGAGGATATACTTCAGTCGCAGATTACTGCACTGAGAGTTGATGGCGTGAACATTCTCAGTGATGTTATCGATAGTGAGGTCTTTCAGATTAACAGGGGCCGCCATGATGAGTATGAATATAGGAGTAAATGACAAATAATAGTATAATGAGTTCCAGCCTCCAATTCAGTTCCGCCCCAAGCAATTTATCATTTCTAAACCCCGCGTTCCAATACGTCGTCTTTGTGGGGACGGCGTGATCCGAAGTTCGGGACCCCGTCGGATGACACTCCACAAACCGGAAGTTGGGGATTTCCGCCAGCCGGACAAAATTATCGGCAGTTCATCCCAGGGTCGGGTCGGGTACGTCATTGGCTTGATCAGTCAGCAGAGTTTGCTACGTCCTCGTTAGTCGCCAAAATCGTATCCATGTGAGTTGTAGGGTAACTGCAGCACCGCGACGTGAAGAACAAAGCGGTCAATTCTAGAGATAAATGAAGTCGCGGGTTTTCGAGAAAATTATTGAGTTGTACTGAAATAATCCACCTATTTGATTCCACGTCGAGTTTGAGTGCAATACTGTGCGAAGAGCGTGATTACAGGGCATCATCGTAAAGAAAGGTGATTAAGCGTTATGTATGCACTGGAAGCATATCACAGATCTCAAGATGCTAAAAAAGGCAATGCATGTTATCTAAAACAGACCTTGCTTTAACATCAGAACCGTAGACTGATATCCAGATAAGCGCAACTTTCTAAAAATTTCCCAATTGAAGAGATAATGTCAATATGGTTTCGTGAACTGACGACGTGATCCAGAGTTTGGTTCCTGGACGCGTTTGTGAGCTGCTTGAGTATTAGTCAGCAAAGACGAGGTCGCGTGGCCCAATGGCAAGGCGTCTGACTACGAATCAGAAGATTCTGGGTTCGATCCCCAGCGTGATCATTCTTTTTGCTTTCTCGCGTGTCATCTTTATTGCGACTGTTTCACGGATTGCTTTCAAACATGGCACTCTTCATCACCCGCGCAAGGAGCAATTCACTGCCTTCTTAGGCTAAAGTCCTGACGGAAAAGCGGAGGACGGAAAAAGGATCACCGCGGAAAAAATACCCTGTTAACTGCTAGCATCGTTTCAAGTTTCGTAAAGGTTAAATACAAGGGCTGTGGCATAATTGAGGTCAATTAAAGACAAACGTGTCAGGATGCCAAGCGGTGACCTCACCATTGGAGGATATACATCTCTCCACCGCGGGAAGGCTGCCCGACAACCGAACTTAATATACCTGGATATACCGTGGATCTTTGACTTCTGTAGTCCTCGGAGGACTATCCTCCGAGGATAATATAACTTTATGCCATGCCTTGCTCAAGGGTGATGATCTTTGTTCCTCGCCTTCTTCACTTCGTGTTCTAAGGTATTCATCAAAATGCATGGTAAATTACTCAGCGTGCTGCTAGGCTCTGCCGTTTTGGCAGTGCCTAGCCAAGCCGTCAACCTTTTCGTGGCGGACTACGGCGGCAATCTGAGCACTCTGAGCCTCACCGAATCAGCAAATGGATTCAATCTCTCCGTCACCTCGAAAACGACCGACTGTTCTCCCGGACCTAACTGGCTCACTCTTGACAAGCCCAACAACGTGCTTTATTGTCTGGATCGCGGTCTCAACTTTCAACCGCCTGGAACATTGAACTCGTTCACCATCGGAGACAAAGGTGTTTTGACGCGCGTTTCTCGCGTCAAGTCCATCGCAGGAGGGGCTGTTGCAGGCGAGATTATCACCGGTGCAAATGGAAAACGTGGATATTTCAGTGCTTCATAGTAGGTTGCTAATAATCCTTGGAATCGAAGTTACTCACATGCCGTAGCACTCCAGGTGTAGCATCGCTCTACAGTCTTGGCGACAAAGGCACAATTGTCGGCACCGCGCCGCTTCAAGAGCTTACCACCAAAATTACCCAGATTGGCCCCATTGCAGACCGCCAGGAAGCAAGCCATCTTCACCACGTCATCATTGACCCTACTGGAAAGTATGTCATCACCCCCGATCTTGGTGGTGATGTCGTCCGCGTCTTTACTTACGACAAGAACACTCTTGCTCCCATTGCTGAAGTGGGCAGCTTGAGCGCTCCTCGTGGTTCTGGACCCCGCCATGGATTCTTCAGAATTATGGCGAATGGCCAGACTTTCTTCTTCTTCAACGGTGAACTTGACCAGAAGGTGTACTCTTACAGCGTCAAGTATACTCGTACTGGACTCTCCTTCACAAAGGTCTTTGAGATTCCATCGCTGGACGCTAGCTTCCCCCCAAACACGGCTCCCGTCAGCGAAATTACCATGAGCGTAAGTCACTACATATCTTCTGCGTGAGTCCTACTGACCTTCAATCAGCCTGATCAGCGCTTCGTGATCGTCACCAACCGCGAGAAGTCTTTCGCCAACTCTCCCCAGCGAGGATCTGGTCCTTCCGACACCCTCACAGTCTTCCAGATCAATGAGGATGGCACTTTGAAGCCTATCCAGGCTGTCCCATCTGGTGGATATCTTCCCCGCCAGTTTTCGTTCAACAAGGCTGGTGACAAGATTGCGGTTGGTCATCAGGTCAACCAGACCGTTGTCATTTGGAAGCGCGATGTCAAGAGCGGCAAGATCATTACTGAACAAGAGGGCGGCAAGTTGGCGCAGGTGAAGCTGACTGGAGATGTTGTTGCTACCATCTGGGACGAATAGGGGTATTAGAACAGTCTAGACAACCTTTCCCAAAATTTATGCTGTGTATATTTCCACTTGGCTCCAGCTATTCCGCCATATTCGTCGTAAATTTGCGCTACGAATCTGCATTTAACGTTAACTGTCATATCGATACAGCCAAAAGGCTCTTAGCTTGTGGATGATAAGAATCGAGATGGAAGAAATATCTGTTCCTCCTACCCAGTGCTAGGAATCTGTGATAAGGTTATGGGTTTAAAAAAGGCTTCAGCCTCAACACACAAAGGCAAAGAACACATGTCAACACATATGGGCAATATACTTTTTGCCCTCACTGGTGCCTATGATCTAGCCTTTGGCTAGCTAGGAATCAATGTTGGCACCCCTACTCTGTCGTGTGGGCTCCATGTCGGAGGATTTATTCTTCCCAACACACTAAAGACAGCCAGCCGCCGCAGCCCCCTATCCAACTACTTACATCTAGCATCTCGAGACGATCACTTCGGTTTTCTTTTGGTGGATGTCACTGACCTTTTCCAGAAGCGTTAGGGTCACAAGCCAATGCGGAGAAGTATGAACTGCAGTGTTCCAGCTTGGCACTGCCAAGATTATTATCATCCTAAAGATGTTTGCCTTGGCAGTGACCGACAGCTGCCAGCTCGCATGCAAACTCCTCTCACAGCACCGAGCACGTGACCCGTCGATACCGCCTTGGTTCAGCATTTGTTTATTTTGCCTTCGCTTCCATCCTACGAGACCATATCACTTATTAACTCTTGCTTCTAATATAATTAGAATTTCTTGAAACAACTTGAATCCCCCAGTCGCTTTCAAATAATTTTCTCGCCTCACTATTCTCGTCGCCCGGCATGCCGCCCCCGCTTCCTCAGCAGTCGCACAGGCTCTGCACATCGAGGAACCCGCGCAACACTGGCTTCTTCTCGCGTCCTTTGATTGCTGCCAATGCAGTTCCGAAGCACAGGCGTGTTTATATGCTTGAGTTTATCAGATGGATGGGCGACGTAACCCTTTCAAACGACTTGGACGACCTCTACAAGGAATGCAAAAAGACAATCACCACATAGTATGTGAAAGAGTTCAACTTGCATCCGAGTGGCCGTTTCTATGACTACGTTATAGACTTTTGGGTCTGGTCCATCTGGTGTAGGTTCTCAATCACAACTTGTGTGATTTGTTCGCTGACTTTCGTTGCTAGTTAGGGAAATTTCCCCGTTCCCGATCTTCCCATGGCGATATGTTGGGGGAGCGCCCAGGGGCCATTATCTAGATCGATGGAAGAACAGAACGAAGCAACTTCATATTCACATACTTAACCGACTTGGCCCCCATGGACCCCAAGAATGGAGGAAGAATAAGAAAGCTGTAAGGCTAACATCGCTGTTTTCCGCTGAAGACATTCTCAGAAACCCTCAGCGTCAAATGAAGTCGGAAGTGGAAGATGAAAATTGGCTTGATCGACTTCCTGACGCTGTTAGCGAACCCGAACCAGAGAATCCATGGCAACAGTCACCAGAGCCTCAGCAACAAGATCAATGGTACAGGTCGCCGGAGTCTCCCAGCAACGATGAAGCTCCTGTTCAACAGGATGGTGAAGACAGCCCGAGGGAATCGTCACCGCCACTGATCCCCGTACAAGATGACCACCTTTCACAAAGCCCTCACCTGCGAGAGCCAGCTCCATGGAATTGGGGGAACGATTGGGTCAATCCCGCTGAACCTCGCCGACGCCGAGCACCTCGCGTGGGAATTTGGGGGCCACCGATCCGTGTACCAGATAACCACCTTTCACAAAATCCTCAACTGCCAGAGCCAAGCCCATCGAATTGGGAGAGTAACGTTCTCAACCCTCGCTCCCCCATTACACAGAACCCTCCCCCTGCCGCCGAAGACTGGAGCCTTGCCCAACACCGAGACGATCATCGTGAGTATGGCCGCTCAGTCAGTCCAATCACACCCCGCCGAATCCGAGCACCTCCCACGGAACCGGTCAGCGCTCTCTCTCTTTCTCTCCAACGATTCGCCAACATGAGAGCCGGCTTGTATTGCGTGGAGGACGAGAATTTCGATGTTCATACTGTCGCCTGGTTGGTCACGGGTGTCGGAGATGATGAGTTTCGGAGACGGCTTTTTTACTTTTACGATCATGGGACAGTGGATACTTGGTATTGTTTGGGAGATGTGTTGTCGCAGCCAGTACGCCACCTGATGGAACTTTGGTCATCCCAGGAGGCATGTATTACCCATGGGCTTTCATGCAAACGAGTGATGGTAGTCAAAGATGAGCTTGATCGCCGACGTCTCCGTTTCGAATCAGTTCATCGAGACGAGTGATAGGCTGGAGACATAAGACAGTTTGTGGAATGGAGAGGATGTTAACGTACTTCGAATATTAGCTATCGAGGCTTTAGGGAAATTGGAGTTTGACGCCTACGTGGCAGGGACGGTTGTCAGATTATATGGCTGTGTGTTTCTATCTCGGTAACGTAATGACATGAAAGGATATGGTTATGTGTGGTGGTAAGTTACAGATTTATAGTTTGTAACATAATGTTTAATGTTTACTTTCTATTCTTATTCTACCTACTCCAACGAAGATCTAGTGGCGTCAAGATCTACTGGACTGCTTTTCCACCACAGGGATCGGCTCCGTATCAAAGGACGTTTCCTTCAGGTATCTGAATCTTGCTCCGAAGATCCACCAAACACCAGAAAATAAGAACGTTGCCCCAACAATGAGTGCGGCCCAGTTCATGTTCCCAATGTTTTCACCTGTGACTGGAAGATACAGCGGCATGCTAGTAAGGAATCAGCAATGATATCTCAATGGAAGCTTTTATGAGGTAGAACGTACACGTAGATGACGATAGTCAGCATGGCCCAGGCGACAGAAATGTAGTTCACCAAATATCCCCATCTGCCAAGATCAAAGTGAGGGCGAGGAGGGAGAATTGAGCGACCTCGGACAAGAGCCTGTTGAAACAGTTAGTAGCTAGATCGTGACGTGAAAGCACAATACTTACCACTGTAACTGGTATCGCGTAGGCAAGGGCGAAACAAACACCAGCACCACTGACGATGGCGTTGTAGGCCAGTTCACTGCCTAAAGAAATGAGACCAATGATGACTTCAACCACCATGATGGCAAAGATAAAGTTCAAGGGAATCTGTAGCTTATGATCGATCTTCTGTAGGCGGTGCGACCATGGGAATGCTTTATCCTCCGCCATGCGCCAGCCAAGACGGGAACATGAAGACAGGATGCCAGTGCAAACAAGAAGCTGGAGCATGGGACTTTAGTCATCATGATCACGAAATGAGGGGAGTTGACTTACGTTTACGACACCAAACACTATTGCGACATAGATTCCGGCATACTCGTTGCCCGCCACGTCCGAAAACCAGGTGACATATGGTGACCTAGCCATGAGCTTGAGTCATAACAATAAGGTTAAGGAGGACTTACAAGGCCGTTACATACTCAGCATAATTGCCGCAGCAGAACAGTAGGATGAGATCAGTGACGATAGTAGCAACACCAGAAAGGACCATAGACCAAACCATGGCTCTCTGTGTAGTGTCAGTAAGTCAAACTGTGACCAAGTGAAGGAACTTACCGGTGCATCTTGAGACGCGTTCTTCATCTCCTCAACCAAATGCATCATGCTATCCGTACCATAAAGGCCATACAGAGGAGTGTAAAAGCTGAGTATAAACACCCATCCATTACTCGTGTATCCCGAATTGTTGATAAACTGAGTAAACACGAACTTTGCGCTGGCTTTCGGGGCTGTGGCGAGCAGAGTGATAGCCCAGCCAAAGAAGCCAACGATTGTAAAAACGGCACCGACGGTGCTGTATAAAGGAAGTGCGCTGGGCTTCAAGTTCATCAGGAATGGGATAACCAGCAATCCGAGGTATACGAGAAAGGTTTGGTAAGGCTTAGAGAGTCAGCGCATGACACCACATCAAGGGGGAGAACTCCAATACCTTCCAGTCAATATTTGGATGAAAGATGGACACCATTGTCCCGATGATGTTTGCGGTATTCAAGGCACAAGAAGAGCCAGTGGCGGTTTCAGCCAGAAGCAAACACCAACCGACGAAGTAAGAGAGGAATGGCCGGAACTTTTCGGTCGCGAGCTTCTGGACGTAGAATTGTTGACCACCTGCAGTAGGCCAGATACCACAGTATTCAGCGAGCGAGGCCATCAGTAAAGTTTGGCCAATGGCGACGATGATAGATCCGTAGAGAAGTGAGACTGGTCCACCAACGTCGAAGATGACAGCGTAGAAGACGACGACGCACGTCCATGTCGCACTGATCATGACCTGGTAGGCGCATACTTCACTTTAGTTAGTGGCTTGAAGACCAAGAAACTGCTGAAGAAGACTCACATGTCCAGAAGTTGTAGACACGATGTAACTCTGCCGACTTTCCAAGAGACTTGAGATACGCATCGTCGGTATCATACTGAGACTGGCCGCTTTCGAGGACGGATCCATCGTAATAGATTGGCTCAGCCTTGATGTCCTCTTTATGGGGATCCATATCCAGTTGAGATAAGAGGTAGATGATATCTTTCTTGAAAATGTGGCGCAGTCATGGACTGGAGAATATAGAAACAATGCCAAGATGCAAAACAGGAACCAATTTGGGAACAAAGCTTTAAAGGGAGAGTTTGATGGTAGAACTGAGAACGCCACGGTCTATAACCAATTTCCCAAAGCGAATAAACAAAGCAAAATGACCAGATGCTGCAATCTAGATCCTGGTCGAGAATGCGGGGGGGAGATAACGTCAGGACAGCAACCACCAATGATGAGCTAGCCGCTATCGACTACAGCTGCCATCATTCCACGCAAAAGCGCCTCGTTTCTCTCCCGGCCAGCCAAGTTGAGCCTTCTAGGCCCTCCCCGGAATACACCGCGTTGCCGTTTCTCTCCCGACCAGCCCAGCCCGGGATAGCGTGTTCATATGAGTTCCCAGGCCTTGGATCGAGGTGAAAGTGGCTTGGACTTTTCTCTGCCGACCAACCTATCTTGGATTAGTGACAAGCTAGTGACAAGCATTGGATGCAGCTTCATCGTAACGATACAGTCATATGAAGATGAAGAAAGTCAAGATAACGTCTATAAATAATGATAAAGACTTCACAGAAACCTCAATAACAACTATCGATCTAACCACTACTTCAAAATGGCCTCACTAAGCACAGCTACCACTAAACCATCCTTTGCGCGTCTGGACGCAGCGGAACCATCCACGACGCCTCAGAACCTTGTCGCAGCCATCAAACGTGACGGCGGCGTGATTGTCGAGAACCTTATATCTCGCCATTTAGCCGAGCAAATCAAAGCAGATCTTAAACCTCATTTTGACTCTGATATTCCAGACAAGTCTGGATTCTTTCCTGTCACAACCCAGCGAGCAACCGGGTTATTTAATGTTTCTGATGCGTGTGTTGAACTTGCCTGTAATCCTCTCTACATTGATGTTGCAAATGAGCTTTGCTCTTCATCGCTGACGTATTGGGAGGGGGAGAAGAGGATTGCTGTGAGAGGAAAGCCTATTGTTTCGTCGACTGTGGCGTTTCGGGTTAATCCTGGTGGCAAACAGCAAGTTCTGCATCGAGATGATGAGTGAGTGTACCCTTTTGCGACAGTCTGGAATCAAGGAGGGAATAGCCTTGCATTATGGATTGGTCTGGAAGCACTCGCCATTCGCTGACTGAATGAAGTGACTATCATCCCCACGACAAAGAGCTCCCAGTCATGATTGGCTGCGTGACGGCTCTCACCAAAACCACCCGGGAGAACGGGGCCACGATCGGCATCCCGGGATCTCATCTCTGGGATAGTGAGCGACGACCATATAACAAGGAAGCTGTCCCCGCAGAACTTGAACCCGGCGACGCGTTCATTTTTCTAGGCAATCTCTACCATGCTGGCGGTCAGAACATCACCCAGTAAGTAAAAGCCACATTCCGAAAATCGTGCCCATACTAAATGTACTCTCAGAAACGAGTATCGCGAGACAGTAGGTATCTTCCTCTGCAAGCCTACTCTTCGTCCGGCGGAGAATCAGTTCCTCATGGTACCATTGGAGCGAGCGAGGCAGCTCACACCGCAAGCGCAAAGATTACTTGGCTATGGCGTTTGCAAGCCATCATTGGGATTCATGAACTACCAAGACCCAATGAAGGTGTTGTTTGGAGTGGAAGATGAAGAGACAGTGCTCTTGTAAGGTAATCCTCCTATGATCAGAACACAATAAATGGGCTTATCCGCTCCTGGTTGTCTCTCGCATACTGTATCCAGTTTTGAGTCGACCCAGCTGCTGTTGCGTTCCAGAAGTCTCTCAAAAACTGCAATACTGCCGAATTACACGAGAATCCTGTCGCAGCTATGTTTTCGGTAAAAAGGCTTTCAATCATGACTTGCTTTTCTGTGTATAATTGACTGGCTGTTCCGAGTATGAAGAGCGGGAATGAGACATTGTGTGCAACGGATTCTATTGGACAGGATGTCATGAAGATGATTTCGTTGTAGAGACAGTCTACCAGCGGCGGGATCGCGACTTTCTTCTCGTCATCGGAAGCAAGCGCTTGATAACTGTACACTAGGCAAGCGTAGTATTGGGCTTTGAGAACAGACTTGAGGCCTATCTGGATAGTGATATCTTGTGATGCGGTAGAGTCAATGCGAGTGTAGACGAAGTCATAAGACCTCGTGAGCTTGTCTCGCCACAAAGCCATATCAGAGTTGGCAAGTATCTTTCCCGTCCCAGAAGCGTGATTTCGACTTCTCTCGGTAATCGTGATCTCATAAATTGCGTCGGTAAATGCTTTGAAATAGTCACCAGAGGTCGCGTGCTGTGAGAGGGGCTTATGGCGTCTCAAAGTCGAGGTGAATGAGGATATGCTTCCGATGGCCTCCAGATAGTCAAGTTCTTCCACGAAGAAACGAGAGATTACCTTTTCGTGCGGATTTGCAAGGTCATATCTCTCAAATCCTGTGCGGGCACCGCTGAGGTGGAGTCTCCATCCTGTCGAGTTCGGTATGAACATTTCTGCATAGCACAACAAAATCATTGTGACAATGATCTCGATGAGAACCGAGACTTCAGGATTCTTATCGCAACGCGCTACCTCCCGCTTCAGCTCGGATTCCATCTGCCGGTTCAGGTAACATAGAGTTGCATCTCGAAGATTTCGGTGAATTTGAACAAGCGCTGCCTTATCTTGGGTAGACACGACAGACATATGTGCTGCTGCCAACCCCAACGTTGATAGCCGCAAGCAGGGTGAGCGTTGCACAAAAGGAAGTACGATGGTTCGCCATGGGTTTTTGGGCCCATCCAGCCAGGCAAGCTTTGATGCGACTTGGTGGTTGAAATGCTGAAAGAGGACTGCATGAGCTGCTTGTCGGACGTGACGATCGACAAGCTCGACGTTCTGCTTTACAACCAAAGAATTTTCGGTGGGAATTTGAGGTTGGCGACGAGGAGGGTTTTGGTCATCGGTATGCTTCTTCATGCGAAGGGTGCTTGATTGCGTGGGTGTGCGTGGTAGCTCATGCTTGATCTGAGGTCGTGAGGGGATTGATTTCCCCGTCAATTTTCCTCTACTCGCCACTCCCTGATACCATCTTAAACGAAGGCCGTAGCCTGGACAATCGAGTCCTCGACTACAACATTTCTGACACGAAGGAACAGTTCGGTCGCATTTTATTCGCCTTTTCACACATGTATGGCAATCTGGAAGATCAGTAAATAGTTCTGAGCAGACATTGATGTCACTCACTTTGAGAAGCAACCTCGCGATCCGGCGACAAAGAGTCGAGGCGAACGTTCCGCATTTCTGTCCAAGTTTCCACAAAGAGTATCAAGATTCAGGGTTTGATACCAGTCACCGTTGAAAAGCCACGAGTTCAATTGAGGATTGCCTTATCATGCTGATCTGCAAGGGAGAGACACGGAATGTGAACCCCGCTTTCTAACGACTTGACGTTAGTTGGAGAACGACGATTGATACGAGGAATGCCCTATCTTCATACCCGATTAGGAAATCTTTGGAGGAGTCTTAACAATAGCCACGTGTTGCTTTGTCCTTCCCAATATTATTACTATGTATCATTGCACGATTATAATACGCGCGCTTCCAAGCGACATCCATTAACGCATTTATCATCAATACGGAGAAGTGGTCAGCAAAAAAGGACCCCAAGAAAGAGAGTAAAAAAACAAAAAAAGAAAGCATGATTAAATCATGAGGCGACTCTCCCGCCGGGAATTGAAC